>BQNB010103419.1:0-24039 GCA_026074375.1 Tanacetum coccineum | reverse complement strand
AACTGTTTTCTGGTTGATACAGGACGAGAGGGATTGCCAACGATGTTATCCAGAGGATGATCTTTGGTCCATCTTCTGAGATGATCTGGAGGGTAGTTAACTTGGTTGGGTTCCGCTGCATTAACATTCCCAGATGATGATTGTGCCGAACCTGGATCTCCAGTAACAAAATCCGCAAACTGTGCATTTTTCTCTCGAATTATATCATCTATTATAAGCTTTTCTCGAGTACCTAAATCCACATTTTGTATTTCTTCTAGCAATTTTACCTGTTCTTTGTATCTTTCAAGCTCAGCAGATAAGGTTTCTTTGGCAATTAGGTTGTCATTATTGACCTTGTTACAGTTAGTTACTTGATTTGATAGTTGTTCAAACACAGATAATATCAAGGCATCTTGTTATGCAAAAGAATTTGTATCCTAAACAGCGGCATTTTTTGATTCAATCAGATACTGAGAGTACGGAATGATATTACTATCACTATGTATCTCATTCTCTAGATGTTTCACAAAATTATACGGTTTAGAATACGACATCTCTTGCACACTTTGATTTAGCATATCATTATTAGTGTTGTCAGAGATTGGGGCCTTAGAGAGAACATCTGATCCGTAACTAGACAAATTGGCCATAAAGAGATCTCGTCACAGTCAGAATCATACGCATCCAAATCATCGGCTTGATGAGCTGCATTGTGTGTAATGACCGATTGTGTAACTGGACCTTCTGCAACACCAGGGTCTGCCAAGAATTCCAATTCTTCCTCATTCAGAACTTTACCATTTCCTTGAGCTTCGACCAATAGAACTTTATCCCTGAACCACGTAGCATCTCTTTTCCTCTTAGGTTTTGGGTATTGTCTTGTCATGTGACCTTCCCCTTGGCAGTTAAAACACTTCACAACCCTTTGTTGACCTGAATAATTCCCTCATGTTTCTGAAGTATTAGCTCTTGTTCCTGAAGTACCAGCAGCATGAAGCTGAAGTGATTCCCCCTTGATGTGAGTAAACTTATCAAATGCATCATACAGTTTACACTCTATTTCCTGCTTAGTCAAAGAGGTACCTTGCATTAGAAGTTGAACCTTTTCCCATAGATCCTTGGAAACTCTGTGATGATTAACAAGTGAATAGATATCAGTTGGTAGACCTTGAAGAATGATATTAATTACCTTCATATCACAATCAGCTTGAATTTTCTCAATAGGATACAATTCATCATATTTCTTTGTCCTGGTTACCCTATTTTCTTCAATCGTAGGCCAAATTAGTGGACCATGTTCAACTGATTCAAGTATCATTCTTTCGTGTTCTCTGTTTTGCATGTATAGTTCCATTCTACTTTTCCAATAATCATACAAGTCTTTGTCCAACATTGGTGGACGATTGTCAGCACCAGAAAGTATCATGTACTTAGCAAGAGTATTCTTTTGTCCAGTTGGAATCATTGAATCCATTTTGATTTCATGTTATTATATTACTTGTTGATCGGACAGTGATAAGAAGTAATTATGTTAAAGTGAATTGTCTTTTAGGTGTATAAAGTCTTAAAATTACACGGGATTTTACAACTCTTGATTAAACCAGAAAATAACATTTCACGGGATTTTACAAATCAAAGAAATAAACCGTGTAATTAAAATTATGATTAATTCGCCATGGAAAAATGATTAATTCGCCTTGGAAAAGAAGGTAATTAGTCTTGGGAAAAAGAAATTAATCGCCTTGGACACAAATTAATTCTCCTTACAAAGAATTATTAATTCGCTTTAAAAAAATGTTAATTCGCCTTCCAAATAAAGAGTATTAATTCGCCTTGTAAAGAGAATTGTGGAACTAATTCGCCTTCCAAAAGAAAGAGCTAATTCGCCTTGTAAAGAAAAGAAAACTAATTTGCCTTCCTAATAAAGATCTAATTCGCCTTGCAAAAGAAAGAGAACTAATTCGCCTTCCAAATAAAGATCTAATTCGCCTTCAATGGAAAATAACTAATTCGCCTTCAACTGAGAAGAACTAATTTGCCTTCATGGACAAAACTAATTCGCCTCCTACAAAAACAAACTTCAACTTTTCCAAAACACTAAAAGACTCACTTTTTGATGTTTTTACCCAAAATTTATTGTACAACTTACTTATCTAAGCCTAGTAGAACCTTAAAAATTCAAAATTTAAACATTTTAACACAAAAAGTTTCAAATCAAGATTTTGACTCAAAAATACATTTTTTTGAACCAAAACTTATAAAAGTGAAGATTTTTATGTATTTTCCAAGGTTTAGTTTGTACAAATAGATAATACTAAGACAAAGGAATAAGAAAGTAGTAAACTTTATGGGTTTTAAACCCACAAAAGTTGAAAAACTTTTGTACGATTCGAACCAAAAGAGAAAAGAAAACGAGTAGAAAACAAACACAATAACAAACAATATCCTCTATGTGCTAAAGAAGAGTCTCATAACCTTGAGGTTGCACATATGAGTAACGATCCTTATTTTGACATTGCATTTCCAGAAACTGTTTCTGAAGAATCCTCATCATCGGATGTTAATCCTACTACTACACACTCAGACGCTCCAATCTCAGAACACCTCAGTAAATGGACAAAAGATCATCCGTTACAAAACATAATTGGTGACCCTTCCAGACCCGTTTCCACAAGACTCTAACTACACGAACAAGCCTTGTTCTGCTACTATGATGCCTTCCTAACTTCAGTTGAACCTAAGACGTACAAAGATGCACTAACTCAGTCATGCTGGATTGAGGCAATGCAAGAAGAGCTACATGAATTCGAACGTCTTGAAGTCTGGGAACTCGTTCCTCGTCCAGATAAAGTGATGGTTATTACTTTAAAATGGATATATAAGGTCAAATTGGATGAATTGGGGGGAATCTTGAAAAACAAGGCAAGATTGGTAGCTAGTGGATACCGTCAGGAAGAAGGAATTGATTTCGAAAAATCATTTGCTCTTGTGGCTAGACTAGAAGCTGTTCGGATATTTCTCGCATTTGATGCTCATATGAATATGATCGTCTACCAGATGGATGTAAAGATGGCATTTTTGAATGGTATTTTGCGTGAAGAAGTCTACGTTAGCCAACCGGACGGATTTGTGGATCCAGACAATCCTAATCACGTGTACAGACTGAAGAAAGCTCTATATGGGTTAAAACAGGCTCCACGCGCGTGGTATGATCTATTGTCATCGTTTCTGCTATCCCAAGGATTCTCCAAAGGCACGGTTGATCCCACATTGTTCATCAGCAGAAAATGCAAAGATATCCTCCTGGTACAAATCTATGTTGATGATACTATTTTTCCTTCTACTACACTACCTGAAAATATGTATACTACCATTTGGTGCATGGGTGCCTATTGGAAAGAGTAACTATGTCTTGGATCTTCAAAAGAAGCAAAGGAACCCAATCTTTCAAATCTCTGTGGATATTCTACAAAACACAAACTTCTTTAGAGCATTTACTGCCTCAGCTTCTGTTTCAGCTATCTACATTCAACAGTTTTGGAATACCCTTACACAGGAGGCAAAGACTGGAGTTTACCGTTTTCAGTTGGATAAAGGCTGGTTCACACTCGACGCAAATCTTCTAAGGGAAGCTTTAGAGATAACACCCGTTGATCAAGCTCATCAGTTTGAGTCACCTCCTTCGGGTAATGCAATCATGGACTTTGTGAATGAGCTGGGCTATCCATAGGAACTTCACTTTGTATCAAGAATGGCTATGAATAACCTATATCAGCCTTGCAGAGCTATATTGTCGATGATTAACCAATGTCTCATAAGCAAGACTTCTGGGTATGATAGGCCCAGATATGCAATTCTTCATATGCTTTGGGGTATTATTACCCGTACAAATGTTGACAATGCTGAACTCATGTGGGAAGAATTTATACAAGCTATCCAGACTTTTCTCGCTAATAAGGCCAATCTGGGCATTGCTACTAAGAAAGACAAGAAGATTAAACCTCATGTTATTCCTTATTGTCGTTTAACATGGCAGAAGATGATCACCGTCTTGGAAATCTTAAGTTCGTCCCCAAAGGCGAAGAAGATGAAGTCTTTGGAATGCAAATTCCTAAGGAGCTGATCACGAACAACATTAGGAACACATCTTACTAAAATGCTTACTTGGAAATGGTTACAAAGCATGATCGTAAAATTGCAGCTGAAGAGGGAGGAAAGAAGAAGTCAACATCTAAAACTGATCAGCCTAAAAAGCCTGCAACTGCTAAGCAACCCAAGCAAGTGTCCTCTAAGCAATCCAAACCTACACCTGCTAAACAGCCAAAGCCTGTAAAAGAGAAATCAACCAAGCCTACTCCCTTACAAAAAGACGGCAAGGGTAAAGTGAGGAAAGTTCGAAACATGAATTCAGATGAGCCTGGAATCTTTTCAACCACCCGTCGGCGGAGTAGCTTTTCATGAACCTACCACATGTATCACTCAAAAACTCCCTATTGTTGAAGGTAAAGGGAAAGGCATTGCTTCAGATGAACAGGTTGTACAATCTTTGTTAGAACTGTTAACGCCCAAGAAGACAAGTACCACAGATCAGTACATCTTTCAGAGGTGGATCCCAGTGACTGAGGAAGCATCTACTGGGCCCTCTGCAACCTGCCTCATGTATCGCTAACAAACTCCTTATTGTTGAAGGTAAAGGGAAAGGGATCGCTACAGATGAACATGTTGCACAATCACTGTTAGAACTGCAAACGCCTAAGAAGACAAGTACCACAGATCAGTACATTTTTTAAAGGCGAATCCTAGTGACTGAGGAAGTACCTACTAGGCCCGCTGCACAACTTGAGGATGATACATCCACTAATATAATCCGTGATACTTCGTCTCCCACAGATGCAAAAACAGGTGCTGAAACTGATAAGACGAACAGTGAAGGAGATACCGAGATTTTGAATATTGGTGAAGAACAAGGAGAAGATGTGGCTAACAAGGTAGATCTAGAGGAAAAGACTGATGAAGTGGATGAAGGCCAGGCTAGATCAGACCCTGGTAAAACACCTGAATCTAGACCACCACCAGAGCGTGTTCTCATGGAAGAAGACCAGGATGGACTAAACCCTGGGCAAAGTCATGTGGCTCTTGCTGGACCAAACCCTAAGCCCATGCACGAAGACTTTGTTACCACTGTGTATCCTCAAGTACATGAAAGTTTGAAGCATACGGATGAGGAACATGTACACTTGGAAAATCCACTAAGCTTAATTAGGACTATGTCTACCATGAAGAATGTAGATAATTTTAACTTCGTTGATCAGTTCTTTAATGACAAACCAAATGAAGAGGAACCAGATAAAGCTAATGTGGAAACAGAAGTGGATTCTATGGTCAGGGTTCCAATCTATCAAGCGTCTTCATCAGCACAACCAATCATTACAGCTACAACCGTAACAACAACAACAACCATTCCACTATAACCACTTCCACAACAATAAAGCTCTTCAGATTCTGATCTAGCATCTCGTGTCTCGACACTGGAACAAGTATGTGCAAACTTTGAGAAGAGACACAAGCTTCAGGATAAAACTGTTCAAGGTCTTTCATCCAGGGTCTTCACGTTAGAGCTTCGGGATCTGCCTCATAAGATCGATCAAACTGTCAATGAAGCTGTCAAAGAGGTTGTCCAAATAGCACTTCAAGCTCAACTTAGAGAACGCTTTAGAGACCTGTCTGAGGATAACATGAAAGAAATTCTTCATGATCAGATGTTTGAAAGTGGTTCCTACAGATCTTAACCTGAACATGTTGCTCTTTATAAAGCTCTAGAGGCCTCTATAGAGCGTGACAACAGGGACGAGTTTCTTTCAGAAAAGGACAAGTCACGTAAAAGACACCGGGATGATCAAGATCCTCATCCACCCCCTACAAAAGAGTCTGAACAAAGTAAGAATAAGAAATAGGACTCCGATGCTTCAGGTTCTAAATAAACTCCAGCTCAGACATCCTCAGCATGGCAGACGTCTGCCACAAGAAATGCTCCCTCTAGCTCCTCCCAGCAAAAGAATGCCCCTCAATCTGAATAGCTAGTTGACGACATTCAAATACCTGATGTTGAGCATATCTCAGACTCAGAGGATACAGGTGTTGCCCATCTTCCAAAGATCAAGACCAGACCAGACTGGTTGAATCCTTTTCCTAAGGAAGACAGACCAGAAACTCCAAAACTAGACTGGGTCATTCCTCCGAATGATTTACCTGAACCTGAGAACAATTGGGCCAATGTGTTTGCTACATCGTATAAAGATCCTAAAGAAAACAAGCTACTTCAGAAAACTGGTGATATGGGCTCATTCATCAAATGGTATTGCCGATAGATTAGGAAGTCAAAGCTAAGCAAAGTAGATTTGGAAGGTCCAGCTTATAAGGTAGTCAGAGCATTTCACTCGAACAACATTTCCCTTCAATATTAGATGGAAGAGTGTCACCTATTGCTTACCGATCAGATTGATTTAGTTAACCCGTAGGGTCACCGGGTTGTACCTAACATGAGCAAACCTTTACCTCTAGGAGGTCCACCTGGTTAGGTAACTATTCAACCATAATTATTCTTCAATAAGGATCTGTAATATCTTATGTCAGGTAGCAAAGAAAGAAGGAGTGCCCTGTCTATATCTAAGCTGAAAGCAGCTAACTATCCAGACTTTGGGCTAGAAGAACTCGTACCTTCACTGTCGATTAAAAGTGAACGGGAATACGATGTTAGTGCAGCCTTTGGTATCTCACACTGGTGGTTCAAACACAAGGAATTCTACATCACAAGACACAGTGCCCCCTCTAATCGGTGTGCAGTCAGGTCTCATATGAAGATTCTTAGTGTGGTCAGTCTGAAGACCTACTCCAGATACGGGTATTCATACCTGAAGGAGATTGTCTTACGAAGGGCTGATTATAATGAATACAAGATCTTAGAATCTAATTTCAAGAATTTGCACCCGAATGACTTTGAAGACATGTACATGCTTCATCTTCAAGGCAAGCTCAACCACCTGTCTGGTTCTGATAAAGTTAACCTATTCAACGCAGTCAACCTATGGATTAGGAACATCGTCATCAGAAAACGTGTGAAAGACTTGCAACTAGGCATTAAGAGCTATCAGACGAAGCTCAACCTTACAGAACCAAGTTGGGATGCCACTGATTTTCTCTTCAAAGAAGATTACACCATTGTTTCCAAGCCAAGGGCCATGATCTACAGAGATAGGAATAATCAAAAAAAGATAAGGCAGGAGATTGAGGTGCACAAGTTCAGTGACGACAAGTTGACAAGAATTTTGGAAAAGCTGGATCACATGGTTAAAGACTTCAAGCTATTCAAGTACAATCCGGGCATGGAGAAAAGAATCTGGTCTGAGGACGATAGAAGGAGGAGTAAAGAGTTTATGGAGGTGATCGAGAGAAGACTCAAGATTAGGAGAATTTTTAGGAGTCTCGAAAGCTTTGTTAGTGGAAGGTTAAGAGATGTTGACTACAGACTTATCCAGCGGACTGAATGATTTCATCATTTCGATACTCAGGTCGATATCATCTTATTTTGTATCATATATCTTGTACATTATTATAAGTATGTAGTGTATCTTTAGGTGTTAAGTATCATTGTATAAATTTTTCATAAGTTTTTCGTTAAATTCAAAATTATTATATTTAACGGGCAAGGATTAACTAAGAAACGAATAAAACAGAAAAATTACAAGAATGGTCCCTGAGGACCTACCCCGATAACAACCAAAGTCCAATTATAAGCTCAAATTCTAAAAGTGCTTATCACTAAAAACTTGAAAGAGCAAAGTTGTAAAGGAAGCTAGTGGGAACAAAATTAATAAAAGCTACTTGGCTTGAAAATAACAAATAAGCTCAATAAGTGCTTATTTTTGAACTGACCTCAGAAAGGAGGGTTTAACCCTTGGTTTTACTTATTAAGCTCTAAAAAGCTTATTTTTAGCTAAAAATTAAAAAGGAAAGGAATTCTAAAAAGCTTATATGATGCTTAAGCTATTTCAGAAAAGAAACTAGAACTAGACATCCTCTTAAGCTACTGAAATTAAGCATGAATTTAACAAACTCAGGAATTAAGCAAATTAGCACAAAATCCAAATAAGCTAAAAACCTTAAAAAGCTAAACTGGACTCTAAAACTTTAAGTACTTATTAAACTACTTATAATCTATCTATATAAGCTATAAAATCAAGATTGATAAGCTAAATTAACAAATTAAGATCCTGAAATTCCTAAGTACTGTTTTTTTTGCTTTTGAGGTTTTTAGTGACTTTTGACAGCAAAATAAGCTAAGTAAATAAGCTAGAAAATGCAACTTAAGACTTGATCTAAATTAAGCTATACCTAAACTTAATCCTACTTGAATTTAAGAGCCTAAATCCTAATTTTACTTAACTAAGAACTAGCCTAAAAGTGGCAGTACTAACTGTGACAGCGGTACTAACTTTTTAGTTAGTACTGCTGCTCTTTGGTGAATTATGACAGCAAATTAAGCTAAACTAATAAGCATTAAATCTAAATCTATTACCTAATATATATTAAGCTACCTCTAAGCTATATACTACCTTAATTTGGAAAGCTAAGTCCTAAGATTACTTGGCTTAATCTTAAGCCAAAAGAGACAACAGTACTAACTTTTTTAGTTAGTACTGGTGCACTATGCACAAGTTCAACTCAAAAGTGCAGGCTTCCTAAGGGAAACCTTGCACTTAGACACACTCAAATAGAGTGTATAAACAAAGTGCAAGTAAGATCTAAGCCTTTGAGGGCTTAGATCAAATTTCCACAGCCAAAAGTTTAAGACAAAATGCCCTGGTGTGAAAACAAAGATAATAAGCGCCATTCTCTTGTGTATATTTTGAACTCTAACTTATAAAAACTAAATGAAAACTAATCTTAAATGAAAACTCAGCTGACTCAAGCAAATTGCACAAGTAATGTTGACTTTTAGAGGTCAAACACACTTATGCCAAACACCCCTTTACGACTATGACAGTTATGATTAGGCTACTAAATTTGAAATCTCTTAAACAATTGCTTAATACCAGACAATTAATAGATTAAAACAACTTTAATAAGCATGAATTAACAACTAGATAAGCAATAATCTAAGACTTAAGCTATTTTACTATATTTTTGGTTTTTTAAAGGTTTTTAAGACAATTTTATGAAAAACTATGATTCAAACTAAGAACATTAAAAACAGATAAACTAATGAAACTAATTAGCTAAATAAAACACAAATAAGCAACAATAAGCAAGCTTAATGAGCAAATAAGCAGATCTGAATATAGAAAGCAAAGAAATCACTATTTAAAGCTAGAATAAAAGGAAATGAAAGAGAAACTTACAAACTCCTCTAGCTAAACAAGAGGTTCCCAAATAGGGCAGCTTCAAGCTCCCTAGCTTATTAGATAAGCTAGGGTAAAGTCCTTGGGATCTCTTCCAAGTTAAGATCCCCTTCCAAAAGCTCAATTTCAATAAGATCCATGATAAATGTAAGTAGTACTGTTTTAAGGTTTAGAAAAGATTAATTCTGAATTGATTAAGCTCTATTTCAGCTTATAGACTGAAAGAGCTTATTTAGAGCTTATTGAGAGAATTTAGCTTATTTAAGAGAGCTTATGAAAAAGAAATTAGGAAAGATTAAGAAAAACTGAATTTCATTAAAAGAAAACTTGCTTACAATACTTTTAAAGAAAAATTACAAGATTAAAACATCATTAAGCTAAGAAATTAAAATTTAAGCTACAACTAAATTAAAAGCTACTTGTAAAAAAACTAGATGTCGTGTGTGTGAGAGGTGAGGCCCTATTTATAGGCTGCCTTGGATCCTTCTAGCCTCTTGCCTTGCTCTCCAATCCTTTTAATCCTGGCCAATCATTTCTTCAATCATTTGAGCATCAATTGTGGCCGTTTGATCAAGCTGTGGACACCTGAAGATTGCCAGCGTGTCATTCTCTTATGGATGTCATTGTGCTTCTTTTGTGAGTGATTTTAGTGTAAAACCCACATAAATTTGTGCTTTCTCCATTGCTACGTGTAAGGTGAGCTTGAGATAGGTTAAGTATCCCCTTGGAAAGACTGATTTGACCCTTGCCTTGCACTTATGAGCTCCTTAATTGACCATCTAACCCTTTAATTTCCATAAGCCCTTTGTTTTTTTGACTGTGGGTGAAAGAGGGGACGATGGATGAATAGTAACTTTTGGCGCCCTTTCTTTATAACTGAAAACGGTTAAAAGTCGTTTGACTTTTGGAGAATGACACAAATGGCCCTTGTCTTTCTTTTTCCTTTTTTAACTTTCCAGGATTTGCAAGATTGGTCCTTAGGCTTCTTAAAAGGGAAATAGTCTTTGTTGACTTGTTATTTACCAATGTTTGTCAGAGCTTGAACTTATGTCGGGCTCGGCGTGTACTCTTTCTGATTCCGTGTCGGCTTGCTCGTTTTTGACTATTTTCTTGTGATTTTTGACTTATCCATACCTGCACACACAAAACACAAATACAAGCATATTTTTGCCATTTTTGGTCTGTTTTGGGTTTAATTGGGTTATTTTAAGTATAAATGGATATGTGTATTCTACACTTATCAAAATTCCCCAAACTAAACGATTGTGTGTCCTCACGCAATATCACATGCCTTATAACCAAATATCTCGAAATTTCCCCAAACTAAACCTTTGAAAAGTAGCAAAGATTTTTGTTGAGAACGATAAGAGATCATAAGTTATAAAACACCCGACTTCCCATTTTCAAAAATTTTTGATTTCTTGATGATTAATTACCTAACTACAACTTATTTGTGTTGACATTATGTATTGTTTTCATTACCTTATTGGTAACTTTTAGGATCATAGAACAAAAAGCACAATTAAGTGTCTAAAAGATAACTTCATCATTCCCGATTTTTCACTTTTCCCATGCTAAGCTTAAAAATAAGATCACTGCTAATTACGAACTAAGATGCTAAGACTACTTATAATTACAACTTGTGAATTCCTCTTCCGACATAAATCTAATTTAGGGTGTGTGTTCAAATTTAATTAAACCATTAAATCCAACATATTAATAGTTGAAATCCGACCAAGCTTAACTCATGGGCCTTTTGTTAATATGTTAATCACTTATAGAATTCAAAACTCAACGCAAACAAAAAACCTACTTAGCTATACATCATTGTTTCACTTGTCCTGAATGACTTTCTGTCTTCTATCGATCCCACCGTCACCGTGTAAGTGCTAAGGCTTTTAACACCCATCCGGAGGAATACTAAACGAAACGCATGAACTTCCGATGAAAAAGCTTGTAGACTTTTGCAAACCTTAGCTCAAAAAAATGACCTGGTTTTTTAGAAAGATGAAATATAACTATTTATTTTCTAACTTTGCAATTTTATTATTTCTATTTATTAGGCTATGAATTGGTATCACTTTTCTTTTGACGACACATCGGCCTCGCCTCCGACAAGAGCTCGCGTACTTATTATGATATCAACCTTAAATATACATCCTCCACCCTTTCTTTCGATGTCACATCGGGAGCGAACCGATAAATGCCCATGTACTTTATTGCGATGGAGTTTGCATATTACTTATTAACACTTAAGGATTTATAACTTGCATCCTTTTATTCACTAACTATATTTTATAGATTTTTTTTTGTTGCAAATAGTAAAAATTTTGTATTTAGAAAACCAAAGTATAAACTCGAACTAAAATTCTTATTTACCAACGATATTTGACTCATCATCGATAAAGCTTTTTCTCTGAATATGTTGATTAGACTTTTAAGAGTAAAACTCTAATTTGCAAAAATTAAAGAGAACACGTATAATTAATCATTTTAAGAGCTTCGGGGAAGAAAAAATCATAAGTTATTCTTATAAGCCTTTAAGTTTTCCAAATAAACTTTGTTTAGCATCCTAATTCGTAAACAACACTATCATCTCTTATTCTTCACAAAAGAAATTTGCAAATACTTAGCCTATATAAAATCCAACTCGGCATATTTAAAATCTACTTGAAGAATTACACAAATCATCATTTTAAAAACGATTTCAAGTTTAGCATGGTTTAAAGACTACATAGACCTAGCACAAACTATCATCATTAATTGTTAAGGAAGAAAGCTAGAACTCTACACGTACGATCGGGTCAAAAATTACTTCTTATTCTTACCAACGGAAAACCTACATTTTTGTCTTAACACTTATTATTATTATTATTATTATTATTTTTTATGATAACTAAAAATTTAAATTTTTTGCTATTTTTGTGGAAAATGGGTACGTGAGGACAAAACAATAAGCAAGCAACATCAAATCGATAGATTCCCTTCCCCAAACTAAAACGAAACATTGTCCTCAATGTTTAAAGTCAGGCTCCTACGAAAATCCTAAGCCTTTTTATGAAATATGCAAAATAAACGTTATATCGATTATGATGAAATGGGATATGATCCCCCCAAAACTAATTTCACACAAAGGATGAGAAACTCAAGTAGAACGGGATAAAATCAACAGGACACGAGGGCTTCAAAGTTTCTTGGGAGAATCCTGCAAAAAAACACAACAAACAAGTCAAGAAAGGGGGGGGGGGGGGGGGGGGGGGGGGGGGTTTATATATAAACAAAAACTATATATATTTTAAAAAAAAATGTTGGAGGGTTTGGATGGGGTTTTTGGGTTTTTTTTTTTTTTTTTTGTATAAAACAAACAACGTTATTCGAAGAGAACTAGCCTCTCTCAACTCTACACATGGATAATAGAAAGAAAATAAAAAGATAACGTGGGGTGAAATCCCATATCGCTTGTTTTTGATCACCCGATGTCGCTACCGACTCGATCCCTAATTATTGTCCTTAGGAAAGTCTGAGGTCCGGATAACCATGGTTGTGTATCTTCCTCCATAGTAGGCTTAAACGGTGGCATTGACTTTGAAATTAGAACCTCTACATCAGACAACTTGGCAGTGCCATAAGGCTAACTTCGTGGATTGTGAAAGTCCGGACCAACGGACTTGAGCTTTCCAGAGAAACTTTTAATCGGGAGTTGAAAAGAAGACTTGATCACAAACATTGATGATTCGAATTCTTTATCTTGAATCCATAGCTTCTTTGTCTTCTCCTTGTAGATTAACGAATCTCGAAAGCTTGATCATGAAGTTCGCTAATTCATTGAGTTGAAGCTTCGATATTGGCCACCGCGTCCTTTAAACGAAGTTGGCATGCTTAAGACCCATACGCTTTGTTTCTAGCTCAACGGGTAAGTAACACGCTTCATAGACTAATTGTACGGAGTACATCCAATTGGAGTCTTGTAAGCGGTTCTAAAAGCCCATAATGCATCATCTAACTTGTCTGACCATGAGGCACGGTTTTCTCCGACTGTCCTCTCTAAAATTCTTTTGAGACCTCAATTCGTGACTTCAACTTGACCACTCGTTGAGATGGTAAGGAGTCGAAAGATGATGGGTGACACCATATTTAGACATAACTTTATCAAAATTTTGCATTACAAAATTGGGTCCCCGATCGCTTATGATTGCTCTCGGAGCACCGAATCGGGAGAAAAGGAATCTTAAGAACTTAACAACTACCCTAGCATCGTTGGTGGAGAGCGCTTTTGCTTCAACCCATTTGGAAAGATAGTCGACAGCTACTAGAATATACTTTGGTTACCCTAGACGACGAAAAAGGTCCCCATAAATCAATTCCCCGCATAAATCGAAAATCTCACAACTTGTATTGCACTTTGAGGCCAATCTCTCACCGTTGAGAAGATTTTGCCTTGTCTTTGACAAGCATCACAAGATTTGACAAATTCGTAGGCATCTTGTTATTAAATTAGGCCAAAAGAAACCGCATCATAAAAACCGTCTTGGCGGTAAAGGAGTTCTCCGTATTGTCCCTCCGGTGGGGGCCCCGCAAAAAACCTCCATGTGACAAGCTTCGAAATTTCGAGAGCTTCTTTGCCATCTACACACCTTCCGGATTATTTGATCCGCACAAGTCTTGAAAAGAAAGGGTCATCCCAAAGTAATTTTTACATCTTTAAAAACTTTTGTTATCTCTTGAGTCGACATTCCTTTTTTAATGAATTTCCCCGCGTGGTAGTTAGCAAGTGCAAACCACGGGTCCTTTGGTCTTTGGGAAGTTAACACACTTATAGTCTCTAAAGGAAAAGTCTCGTAATCTCTTTGATCAAAAGTATTTTCGTAAGGTTTTCCAAGGACGAGAGAGTGATCGCTGGCATAGTTTTCAGCTCCTTAGTATCGATAACACTTAAAATCAAATTTTCTTGAAGAAGTAAGACCATTGAAGCAATCTTGCTTTGGCGTCTTTCTTGTTGATAAGGTATTTCAAAGCGGAGTGTCCGTATAAACAACACTCCTTGTTTCTGATTAGATATGATCGGAAACTTCTCAAAAGCATAAACAACTACAAGCATCTCTTTCTCGGTTGTTGTTATTTGATTCTGTCTTCTTCATGGTCTTACTTGCATCATGAATTGGTCGGAAATGCTTCTCAATCCGTTGTCCTAGAACCGCACCTATTGCATAATCACTTGCATCGCACATGATTTCAAAAGTGGACCCATGTCGGACAATGAGGAGATTGTGCTTCGGTCAAGCTACTTTTTCAAATGTTTGAAAAGCAAGCATGCAATATTCCGTAACAAATGAATGGAGTGTTCTTATCTAAGAGAATGGGTCCATGGTTCGAGAGATTTTGGAAAAGTCTTTGATAAATCTTCGATAGGTATCCACATGTCCGAGAAAACTTCGAATTCCATTGACGTCTTGGGTGGAAGCTTAGAAATTACATCAACTTTGGCCTTATCGACTTCAATTCCTTTTCTAGAGATCTTATGTCCTAAAACAATGCCTTCTTTAACCATGAAATGGCTCTTTTCCCAATTTAGTGCTAATTTGGTGTCTTCACACCTTTTAAGCATTCTATCTAAATTGGCAAGACACGAGGAAAAAGAATCTCCAAAAACTGAAAAATCGTCCATAAAAACCTCCATCGTTTTTTCTATCATGTCGTGAAAAATGGCCATCATGCAACGTTGGAAAGTTCCGGGTGCATTGCACAAACCGAATGGCATACGACGGTACGCGAAAGTTCCGTATGGGCACGTGAAAGTAGTTTTCTCTTGATCTTTAGGATCAATTGGGATTTGAAAATACCCTGAAAAACTGATAAGTGCTTAATTACACATATCTTTTACCTCTAAAAACGAGCTTAAATGACCAAAAACAGACAAAAACTGCCAAATATATGTTTGTTTTGCATTTGTATTGTGCAGGAAGTGGATATCATCAAAAAGGCAGAAAACCAAGCCAAAATGACAAAACTGAGCATGGAATGGAAAAGACTGTGCAAAATTAAGGCCAAAGTCCAAAAATACCAAAGTCAGAGTCAATACTGAAGAATCAGCAGTCAAACCGGAGCCGGAACTGAAGAATACTATTGAATGCAATCTTAACCCATCTGATGGGCCGGGAAAGCCCAATAGTATATCTATGAAGACTGTGAAGACCAAAGGGCCCTTCAATCATTTACAACAGCCCATTTGTGTGCAATTGACAAAGACTTGAATGACTTTTGAGCGCCATTCCTAGCCCAGTTACAGCCAATCTCAGCCATTGTACAACAACAAAACCCACTTCATAACCTTATTGGGGCTGAAAAAGCCCAATGAACCCTCACCTGTACCTTATTGGCCCTAACCCAAACCCGTGTGCCCAATACAAGCCAAGCCCAATCTACAAGCCCAAGCCCAACACAAGCCCAATAATCCTTTTTATAAAACAATAAGACCCCCCCCTAAAAAGGTCATTTTAAAATGTTTTTATAAAAAAAATGGGAAAAATAAAAGAAAGGGACTAAAATCCTGCCAAAATCCCCATAAACCGATTACCCATTTATTAAACCTAGGGGTGTTGCAAATTCCAAACTTTCTTTTATTCTTTTGTTAATAAAACAGCAGGGACTGAAATTGCAATTAACCAAAACCCTTTTAATTCTTTTTGTTAATAAACCACAAGGACTAAAGCTGTTAAAACCCAAACTATGTTATAACTGAAATTGGGGCCAAAAAGAAAATGAAAAGAGTGAAAGAGTTAAGGGACTGAAATTGCATCATCTCCAAAGATATCTTTTAAAACCTGTAACCAACCCCGTACCCTCCCCACTTTACCGCCAAAATCAAACCGCCCATTCCCCACGGTTTTTCTTCCCAAACCACCTCCCAAGTACCCTCTACACCTATTCCCAGCTCACCCTCACCTTCCCCCACTTCATATACAACCTTAGAAATCCTATGTGGCAATCCAAGTACAAGAGCAATCGAGGGCTGAAGTTTTATTAAAAAGGGTACAAGGATTTGGATGGCTAGGATTATTTGTGAGTTTATACTCACCAAAGAAGCACAAGTGAAGCCTTTCCCTCACAAAACTAACACAAACGAGCTCAAGTCAAGAAAGTCAACATAAGTCAAAAAGACCCAAGGCCTCAGCCTTAGCTCATTTCTTTTTGTATAAATAGGGCCATTGAGCCAGTGATACCATATGCAATTTTCTTTAGTATTTCTTTTTTTTAATTGTAAAAGTATTTCCTTATATTGTTTTCCCGAATTAATGCAAATTTCATTTTCAAGTTATAAATTGTGTTCAAGTTTACTTATAAGTAAAATCTGTTTTTCTCATTAAGATAAGAAAGCTCTCATATTAAGCTAATAATCTGTTTTTATTTTTTGTAAAATTTCAAAGAAAAAAAAACCACAAAAAAAAAGTGACTGCTTATTACATAAGCAAAGTGAAGAATGATCAAATTTGGATGGGTCATTGGGTGAAATTGAATGCAGAATACAAGGACTTAGGGGTTTGTTAGCTGATGAATATTAGGTTCCCTAAAACTCCTTGACCCGTGTAAATTTTTCCCCTTTTCAATTTTCAGCATATTATTCATTGTAAGCAATGCTTATTCTATGCTTATCCTTGCTTATATCTTAACCTTTGATAATGTGTAACCTGTGTTCATAAGTCATGCCTTAAAACCCTTTTTATAATCATAAAGTCAAACTATTAGTTAAAGAGGGATGTTTTTTATTTTTATTGGGTTAAGCCCAAAATGGGTCATTATGGTTAAGGTATTGGGTCAGGATCAATTGGTTACTTTGTTCACCCTATTTGAGCTTATTAGGATATGTTTTTAGAAGAAATTTAAGTCCAAAAGTTAATTTTGAGTTTAGCTTAACCTTGTTTATAAAACTGTCAAATTTGAAAACTTCATAAGCTCATTAGATTAAGCCTAGTCAAGTAACCTTTTACTTTGTTTTTAAGTTGTTTTACTTTTTAAGTCAAATTCTGTCAAGTAACCTTTTACTTTGTTTTTAAGTTGTTTTACTTTTTAAGTCAAATTCTGTCAAGTCAGTTTTTATAAAAATGGCCATTTTGATTAACAAAATTCAGCAGGTTTCTCTTATTGTTAGGGTTTGAATTTTTGAGTATAAGCTTAGGGTAAGCCACCCTCAATCTCTTTTCATTTTGTTTGTAGCTTTAAGCTTATTTAAGCTTATTTCCATAAGCTCAAAAAGCTTGCAGCCTGCACATTAGCCTCCCCTGGTGCTGAGGCTTATTTTTAAGCCCACTTTTTAGCCAATTTAGTTTAGCAACCTTAGGTTTAGCTTTTATTTATAGCTTATTAGTTGCCCTATAAATCCCCAAAATCTTACAGCTTATCTCACTTTCTAGGTTAGTTTAATTTAAGCTTTAAGTTACCTTTTTTCTGTTTTCTTTTATAAGCTGTTAACATAGCTTAAGTTATTTCCAGCTTATTTTAGGGCTTATTAGATGGCCATAGCTTATAATTAGGACTCCCCTCTCCTTATTAACTGTCCCCCATAGTTTTCTAGCTTATTTGTTGGCTTAAACCCCAAAAAGAAAGAAAAATAAGCTAATAAGCTTATTAAGCTTTTGCAGTCCAAAAGCTCACTTTTCTAGCTTATTTAGTGAGTAAAAAGCATAAGTGCTTTTACAAAAAAGACTCCCTTTGAGCCCCTTAATAAGTTTTCTTTGATAGCTTTTTGATAATAAGCTGTTGGACCTACCTTGTAATCGGGGTCCACTTCAGGGACCAATTGTGTAATTTCCTCTTTTATAGTTCCCACTGTTAGTCCCTGTGGTTAGTTAGCCTGTTACCCCGTTTGTCCTTGTGTCCTTTTCACTGTTAGTCCCCAAAGTTAACTTTAGTTAGTTTATTTAATTAATTAATTAAATTAGGTTTAAAATCTAATTAGTTTAATTACTTTTAATTTAATCAGTAAAATTTGGGCATTTTTATATTTTTAGAATTGTTAACTTTTTCTTTATTTAATTTTATTTTTTCAGAATTTTTATAACTTTTATTTTTTGTCTTTTTCTATTTTCTTAGTTTTAACTAGTTTTTAATCTTTATAAATTCATAAAAAATCCAAAAATTAATAAAAAAATATTTTTCTTTTTTACAAATTAGTTATTAAACTTTAAAAATTCATAAAAAAATCCAAAAATTAATAAAAAAATATTTTTCTTTTTTATAAAATTTTTTCTTTTGTCATTTTAGTGTCTAGGAAAAATATAAAAATTTATGCAGGCCTTTAATTTTTCTTAAATTTTCCAGTCTTAGACCAGCGTTTTACCGGTTATTGCGTTTTAAACCGTTTTCTTTTCGTTTTAAACATCAAACAACCTCCGTTTTTTGTTTCTAGTTTTCTTTATTTTTCAAATAAAGTTTAATTAGAAATTTAAATTTTGATTTTTTAATTTAATAAGCCATTTATTTTCTTAATTTTAGGTATTTAGGTTTCCCCCGATACTGATTCTTTTGCCCCTCGTGATTGTTTAGTATAGATATTAATTTTAGGATTTCTCCTATAACTAATTTTGTTTTTCCCGTAGTTTTTAAGAATCCCCATTTCCTATACACCGTTTCGCCCGTAAGATTAAATTTAGGTTTTTTATTTAATTTTTTAATTTTAGTTTGTATCAGTGTTTCCATCATATCATATATTCTCCATCAATTCCAATTTTCCTCATCAAACCAGATTACTTTCAATTGCAGCCACCAATCGTTGGGACATACTACCCGGGAATATCTCTTTCCGGAATCTTTTTATAATATGAATCTTTCTTTAGTTGTATTATTTTATCCTTTCTTTTGTGGAATTTGACCTTTTGCCTTGGTCAAGGGCATTCGGTTAGAATCTGCATTAGGGTTGCTATATAAGTGTGTACGCAACTCAGCGAATCAATCCTTCTGAGTGACAGTAACCTTGAGCACCGACACCTCCGCGGTTAAAGCAGATTTCTCTCCGGATAATGAAGAAACTTGATCACGAAGGCGGATAACCTCCGTGGCTTCCGCCTCCTTCTCTGCCAGTTGGGACTTCAACCAGAGGATCTCTAAATCTTTCTCCTCCAGCAACCTACCACGTGAAACATATTTAGCTCTGAGCTTTTCCTTAAGCTCCAGTTCGTGCTCTGCATGGGACCTCACCTTCGCCCCAAGACATAGTTGCCGTGTTGCCCCTACATTAAACTCTGTATATAGTTGATCATAGTCCATGGTACGGAGAGCAGAGAAGAAGGTGGGGGGAGCAACGCGGTCCACTAAGGTGCGGCAAGAAAAACCATCGTCCAACAGTGAATCGTTGGTAATGTTCTACCTAGGGACATACCAACGCTTCGCCTCGGAAGGATCCAAAGTAGGAGGCTCATAAAAAGAGTCATCAGACCGTTTCGATTCCTCAAGTTGGGAAGGACCGGCCAAGTCCGGATTAACATTCGCTGCAAAATTAGTAGCCACAGTAGCCCTAGTGGAAGTTATGGCGGCAGCAGTAGTATCTACCGGAATACCCAAAGTACTAGAGCTGTAAAGATAAACAAAAAATTTATGTTAAGAAAAGGTTCGGAAATTCAGTTGGCATTTAAGGATATGTATATATACCTCTCCACAGTAGTATGGATCCGGAGGTTCGTTTGGGCAGAGGAATCCAAAAGCCTTCGCTTTCCTGAGAAGAAGGGGCAACGGAGTGAAGAGCAAGCTGTTCTCAGTCCGACAAACGAGAACCTACTAGCCTAATCTATTCCAGACCGGCAAGAGTTTTACCACCAGTACCGGAAATGAGGGTATGGTGATCTGTCCTTAACTTTTTAGCAGGAAGAACATCGCTCAGCTTTAGTAATCTTTTCTTTTTAACCTTCTTGGGCTGCTCCATAACAACCTCCTCCTCACTCTGTCTCACCGCAGTCGCACCCTCATCCGGGTCTGCCAACTCTAAATAGGCCTCCTCCGGAGCAACATCTTCATGCCCTTCCTCGGTCGGAGCAGAGACCTCTGCAGCCACAGCAGAACTACTACCCCCAGCGATAGGAATCACCAGAGGCATAAAGTAATGTCGGGTACTCTCCAGCAACGTCACTTGGTCGTCTCCCTTCTGAACCTCCACCGCTTGGACCTTCCGAGGGTTAGCAGTTTTGATAAAGTTAAACAAGTCCATCTCTGCAAAATAAACGTTAAATGATTAGGCTTCATAATGTAAAAGTACCACCACCAAAGGGAAGTAACACCCACCTGATCCGTCAGGATACTCAAAAGCCGGATAAGAATTTTTGTCAAAAGGATAATATGGGCTCAAACCCACAAGGCATAAGAAGCACTCCGGATACCGGCAAAAAGGAGCCTTATGGCTTTCAAGAAGTTTAACGGTTTGCTCTTGACGAGTAGTAAGATGGGGAGCCTAATCCTTTTCTAGGGCGCCTCCAGTATACAAAGGGACGGAAATGGGGAATAAGTAAGAATCAACCCAGAAAAAATGGTCGACCCAATTTTTAATGGAATCCGAAGGTTTTGGTAAGCAAGATGGAGCTGAGGTGGAACGCTTAGCAAAAGAAAACAACCCATCGCTATACGAACGGGTGTAGAAGGCGCGAAACATGGTCACTGACGGTGAAAGGTTAAGTACGCGCGTTAGAACCTTAAAATGAGACACCCGGGCAGCACCAAAAGGCGACAATTGGGAAATATAAACACGGAAGTATTTGAGAACGGCCATAAAAATTTTTGTAAACGGAATCCTATAGCCACAAACGTCAAAGATCCTACTATATACACCTACTTTACCGACTGGAAATTGGGTAATGGTTTTACCACGCCCTGGAGCAGTGGGATGAACCTCAGCCGGAATATAAAAGTTGTCGCAAAAGCTATCTACCATTTCTTGGGTCATAATAGAATATTTAGCAGCAAAGTTAGCCATTTGGGAGGTTGAATGATGAAAAATGCAAACCTAAAGTCTGAAGAACCTTAAAAAAGAAGAAAACGAGGTGCGGACGTATGATAAAGATGAAAAGCTTGAAGAAATCAACAATGGTGGAAAGTAAAGTTGTGGAAAAGGAAACAGTAAAAATAGGAGGGGGTATTTATACCCTCGGTGTATTTATATCTACCCACAGCCAGATGATGACACGTGTAACCCACTCACGTGATCAACGGTTGGGGTTCGCCTACGAAACAGTTAAAAAGCTGTAAGTACGTCACATCAGTCAAAAGATAAAAGGACAACATCAGTCCACGTCACCTAAACGTCACCAACTTGATAAGGAAGCTTCGCGGAAAAGACACATGACTACGGAAGGCGGCAAATCATTCGCAATGAACCTGAAGTCTAGCACTGATCACTGCACGCGGGACATGGTCCGCCAAAAATATCATACTAGACTAGGGGGCTTGATGACGTATAGTAGGTATATTAAGCCTCCGGGCTTGGGTCACACTGCCACTTGGGCTTCTGGGCCTAACTTAGCAGTCATGGGCCGAAACCAAACCCAATCCTACACTGGTAACGGCCCGGACACAACAAAACGGACGCGGACCTAACTATAGGCTACTTCCGTCCGCGAAAAACACACGCGTCCGTACACACGATTACTGTAGAACCTTGCCCAACAAGGGACCCACTCCGACCACTAATGAAACAAACGAAATATTAGGAAACCCTAATATTTCACTCGCTTATAAAAGGGACCCTGTGACACAATGAACAGTATGATTTTCTCACTCTACATACACACATTTTCTCTCTCAACATGTTTACTTACTCTCACACCAGAGTCTAATCGTGGGGTCCATCCCTGCGGTAAGGCTAACGATTTTTATTTGATTGTGCAGGAAATCATCTTACCTCTCTTGCTCTAGTACAAGATCTGATACCCAAATCATTCGAAGGCCCGACCCAACGAAGGATTTGAGCCCTATTCAAAGCCCAACACTTATTTTGTACTAACAGTTGTCTTGTGTCCTAGTCTATTGTAACATTTCTCATTTTCGTTTCATTGTACGACTCTATTAATGATCACTATTTATTTTAGTCTGATACGCGTTTACTTTTAATATTTACTTTTAAGCTAAATCACGTAGACTAAAAATAATCAATGAAGGTAAACGGTCATCAAATAAATTAAGATTTACATCAACCAAGTAAGAAATAATTATTAAAAAGATAATTATGTACTTTGAGTATTGTGTATTTATTGGTCACGTAAAAGGGTTACGTTTCGCAATAAAATACATTTGGACAAACCCGAAAATACCTAGACTTACCTAGACTCAAACCAATACACATTTTTATAACCTTAACACAAAACTTAATCAATTTTTGTGTCAAATGCCACTAAGGGCCGGTTACACCCACACATACATCTAGGAATCCTTAAACATCTAACTAATAATCCTACAAGTACATGTACATCCCCTAACTAATTAATACTTGTCCTAATTGTCTCCACTAAACATTTACACAATGGACAAGGACCAAATGGCCTTCCTTTTTACCCTTGTAGATTCGGCAACATGCATGCATATGGGAAGATACTTAAGATTTCATAATTTCACAAAATCTTGTACATCACTAGCCTAATTAAAACATGTACTAGAATGGTTTAACCAAAACAAGTAGGAAATCTTTCCAATGATCCTTACAAGTACTAGTACTTCCTCTAACTCATTAATACTTGTCCTAACGGTCTCCTATTAGTCATTTACACATTGGTTAAGAACCATTGTGCCTCTTGATTTCCTTTGTGTCGCGAATGACTAGGAACCAACACACAAATCCATAAGATTTGCTAGCTAAGCCAAATCTTGTACATCTTGAGAGTAATTAAGAATGGTACTAAGATGGTTTAGTAAAACCATGTGTTAGCAACTAGGAAACTCATAAACCACCTCTCTTAGGGCTCGTTCGGTTTGATTTAGACCAAGAGAGAGTAACTAGCTCAAATTTATCTATAAATACCACTCACTAACCTACATAACACACTTCTTAAACACTCGAACACCCTCAAAGATAGACATTACCATTTTCTCTCTTATTTCCAATCGGCATTCATTTACCCGAACCTTACACGACCCACATTTGTCCTAAGAACACAAGGAAGTCTTTAGGATCGATCATAAGGTTGCTAAGAGGGAAGCACGGGCTAAGGAGGTTGGGTTATAAGCTTTGGAGCTTATAATTATACACGTTTGGGTGTATAAGGGTTGAGTCTACGTTTAAATCCACAACCAAGGAAAGCTAGGACCTTTGTAAGTCATATCTAGCCTCGTGTGTCTTTATCGTTTCATTATACACCTTGTCTAAGTATGTATGTCACGACATTATCCATGTGGGACGTATACGAGTGCATGGACGTGCATGGTTTGATCCATGCATGGTTCGCACACTTAGGATTAACAAACGAAGTCTTGTGTGGTGTTAGCATGATTAAAAGGTGACTAACGAACGAGTTAAAGCTTAAATGTTTCATAAGAAACCCACAAATGCAAACGAAAGTGTTTATAAGCTCGTTTTGAATGAAAGCCCAAATGCTATGCGTAAACTTTTAAAGAAAACAAAACCTTTGGCCTAGGGACGTGTATATGTTGCTTATCAAACGAGTGCATGTAATAAACAACGAGTTACAAA
>BQNB010103418.1:0-24039 GCA_026074375.1 Tanacetum coccineum | reverse complement strand
AGTATGGTATAAAGAATATGATATTGCACACTGAAAACTTATTTTTGAGTCTTCTATTTATAGTGTCTAAAAAAGACTTGATACGTCGTATCTGGCAAGGTCGATACGGCGTATTAGACTGGATTCCTTGGAGTGCGCGCTACGTTCATAATCAATCAGTGATATCATTCCTAATTTACTTTAATTATTGTATCATTGAATAGTTATCTTCATGGATACAGTGTATGTATACAGCAGGGATACACCGCATTGGGAACTGGTCAAACGTGTTTTCTTGTGTAGTCTTTGTGCGGATACGCCGTATCTCTTTTGTTGGATACGGCTTATTGGTCAGAAATTGGTAATCTTCAAATATCTTCATTTTAGCTCTAAATTATGCGCCTTTTAGCTTGTCTTCACAAAACACTCCTGAATTAATGTATTTATTAACTTTAAAGCAATTAAGTACCAAATAATGCAATAATTATATAAAAGTGGGCAAACAGATGGGATAAATGATATAATAAAGGTGAAATTATTTGATGTTATCAAATATCCCCCCACTTGAATCCTACTTGTCCTCAAGTAGACTTTAGATAAGTTAATGAAAATGTGTCCTAACCGAAGTTAAGGATTTTCCGTTTAAGCATCGTTTTGTCCTAATCACTTATACATAACAAAGCTCCTCACAAAATAGGTAATAAAAACACTCAGATACTCAACTAACTAGGGTGCAACATTTAAGAATTTGGTATACTTTAATTGCTTGGTCGTGATTATTTTTCTATCCATACGGCTAGCAAGGATACACATCACTACCGCTAAAGCTTAGGAGAAACATGAGCAAGAGATAAATTTGGGTTTTAAGAAGCTTAGGGTTGATCATTCAACATTCCTTTCACCAAAAGTACCAACACCAACAAGGCAGCTGCCTCTACATACAAGACCGTAATGACGGAATAGACACATACAAGCCATCAACAGATACAGCCCTGTTCGTAGTTTAAACCAACGTTAGGAATGAGAGAATGAAATAAGGGAGGAGCTTCTAACTTTCACCAAAAGTCGTCATCCAACAAGGCAGCTGAGACATGCAAACATGGCCGTAATGACGGAATAGACATGCATGCTCGTACAAGTCATCGTTCGAGTAGATCTTAAGGTTAGTGGCTAAGGAAGGGAAGTAAAATGGGTGTTAAATAAAAATTCATGAAACAAATAGACTAAGCCAACAAATAAGGTACGGTTGCTAGTAACTTTCCCCCGACCGTTCCATGATAAAGAATCGAACATATAGACAAACACCTCAATCATAGAAATGACAAAGAAAACCTAAGTTGGCGTTCCCATAACAGTTAACTTCCCTTACATCCCGCTCTTTACATACTTTTACAGAATAAGTGGTGATATCAGCCACTTTTTATAAAACTTTACCATCGTTTGAGTTTTGTAATGTATCAATGAATAAATCGATCCATCCATGTAAATTCCTTCGTTAAAATAACTTCTTTGAACCTATAAAAAACCTACTACTTGTCTTCCCTCTTTTTTTCCTTTTTTTACAATAACATCAAAATTCTCGTTTAATTCCACCGTCTTCAATATCATAATTCGTCCGGATAATCTTTTCCTTGTAACACTTCTTCTTCGGACATGATTCATAATCGCAAAAGTAGCGAAACACACGAGCTACATATTTTTCTCATTGTATTGTACAATTTCCCGACCATTACAAAGATAGAAAAAATTACTTTGATACAGGAAATACAAAACTTTACACGAAAGCAACTAGCAACTTTGATAAGAATAGGCTTAATCTACACGGTAGGTTAGGTGTAAAGGTTAACGAAACATATACATAGGTGTAAAAAAAAGAAAGTAATGGCTCAACATTGTTTAGGGAATCTTACTCAAAAAATAAATAAACAAAGGGTTTACACGGAGTTAACTTAACCAAGTAAGTTAGTTAATTTTACCGATGTCTAGGATATTTGGTTTAATCTTAGAAATTTATCATTGAACAGGTTACTCCATCAAATCCATAGTACTAATCATTGCGTCTCAGTGATATACCAACCAATTCAAAAGTTCACTACATCACCCCCGGCCCCCCACACACTCATAATTTTGTAGAATTTTTAGGTAAACAGTTGGAAACGGAATAGGCTTAATTCTCACAATATGTATCAAGGGTTATAGTGCGCTAGGTAATGTAACTAGTGATTTTTTATAAAACTTATGCTGAATTTTTTTTAATATGGCCGTTTTTAAGCACTTTTCATGTTATTTTGTAAAAAAGAAGTCAAGTACGTTCTAATTCTCCATCTTCCCACTTAAATTATATAACTTCCTCGTTGTATAGATAAAAAAATTAAAAAATAAGGGAAAATAGAATTAGAATGGAAAACCCCCTGATGTTTTTTGCTCGTATAATTAATTCACCAAGATGAGTCTTGAGGCAAAAAGTGTGTTGACACGGCATCACAGCATGCCCGATAAGTTTAACACAAAAACAAAACAAAAGATGTCCTTTTTTCCATATAAAACCATACCATAGTTTCATCAAGGTCCTGCATAAAAGATTAGAAGACAAGTGCAATTTCTATCTCACTACAATGGTACAAGAAAAACAATTAAATACGCACCTGTACAGGGATCAATACGCCGTATCCTAAATCCTAGATACGCTAGGGTGAGTGCGTTTCCTGGAACCGCACTGAAACTGACTCAGAACTAGAGAAATGAGAAGCCAAAAAAACCTATAATTTAGAAAACCTGAGAACCGAATCGAGAGTATGTTTTGGGTTTCGCTTTGTGTTCTCGGTTCGGTTTGGGTATTTTCGGGTTCTTAAACCCGATGGAACCTGCTAATATCAAAAAACATCCAAAAACTTAATATACTTAATGTGTTTTCACAAAATCTACGTACCTTACATGAATACCAAACTCTAATTTCTTCCCCTGCCGCCGGTGAGACTCTTTTCAATAACGAGAATGTATTAATTTTTGAATTATGTGTTAATGTAATTGTTATGAAGAAATATAAACATGAAGCTGCAACAAGGATGAAACTATTGTACCTTGTTAAACTATTAAAATCACGATGAATGTTTGAAGTATCACGTAAAAAAACCAAAAATCTAATAGAAATCCCATATATTTGAAGTTGGCGGTTCTTCGGTTCTGGAACCGAGAATCGCGGTTCCAAACCGAACTAAACCGAGAACATAAATTTTGACATATTGAGGAACCAAAACCGAACCGCAGTTCAAAAATTCAGTTCGGGTTGGGTCGGTTCCGGATCGGTTCGGTTCGAAACCGCAATTCTCGGTACATATGCTCACCCCTAGGATACGCCGTATGGTTCCTGTAAAAACAATTAAATAGTGGAAATTAAATGTTAAGTTTTTAAAACTGATAACATCCAGACACTTCTATACGCCGTATCCAGAGGGGTTCGATACGCCGTATAGAGTGTCTGGGAAGATAGACTAGTGTAACAAACAATTAAAATGCGATAAAACAATTAAAATGACCGGGTTATCTCTCGAGAAGCACTTTTGTTTTAGCTAGTCTTTAAGTTCGACCTTTTTCTGTCGCAACACTTTTGTGTTTCAAGCAATGGTTTTGGGATTTTGAACCTGTAATCAATCAATGAGCCGTGTTGCTGAACTTACTGCTAGTCTTGATTCTATCACACACAAATAAACTAAGATCATATAATATATCAAAAGGAAATAGGTAATCAGAGTTTCATAAGTTTAATGTATAGTACAAGTCCACAAAAGATAATAGTCAAATGGAGTAAAAGGAAGAGATCAAGGGTTAGGCTGGTCATCGGTATGAGGGGCTACGGATGTGCTGGTATCGCCTGTCCTGGGTCTGATACGCCTCTAGTAGGGCATCCGTGAGCTACCAACAAGGGTGCTATCGAATTCCTGATAAGTATGGCCGCTGACGTCCATGAGCTGTGTCATACAGCTGATCAACCAGGTGGAGACTCTAGACTGCTCGGTAGTAAAACTCTCAACAACTCCTCACAATCCTACAACATCGTGCCGTAAACCACGCATCTCCTCCTTAATCCTCTCAATCCTCTATGACATAGTCTGGGGCTGAGGAGTGGGTGGAGGTGGCTGAGGTGTCTGCGCAGGTGCTAGAACATCTTGATTACCCTTGTCGACTACCGAAAGCCTCATCCGCCTCATGGGCACCAGCCGTGTAGAAACCAAGAAATCACTTCACTTCACCATGATTAAACATAAGAAATAAAGATAAGAAGATGATATGAAAATAGAGAGAAGTTAGAGAGAGAAAATAAAGAGAGAAGAATAAGAATGGTTGATTACTATGTAAAAAATACAATGAGAACCAACACTCTCTCTATCCTTAGAGATGGGTATTTATACTTACACAACTTGGGCCGGCCATAGAGAAGCTTTGCTGGCCCGTATGGTTTAATGTCTTTGGCCGGGCTCGGGATTACAATGAACCTTAGTCCAGAACTAGTACAAGATTAGATTACGTTCACGAGCCCATTTACCCTTCTAGCCTATTACAACATACATGAGATAAAGACCGAGATTAATAATATAATTTGAGGCTAACAATCTCCCCCTAATCTTGGTTTTTGAGAGATTTCAAGCTTTCATGTTAGACACGTTATCTTGAGGCCAACAATCTTCCTAGAAGTGAGGCTTCCTGCAAATTCTGAGCTTCTATGCTCACAGACATATTTAAGGCTAACAATATCCCCTAATGTTTGGTCTTTGAATTTTTGAGGTGAGATCTTGAATCTTGCTTCCATGAACTTCTTGTGATTGCTTTGTCGTTAAGTTCTTGAGTCTTTAGTCTTTATTATGTTGTAGGCTTGTTCCTTCATGCTGTATGATCTTTGATAATGAGCCTTTTTCATTGTCTTTTGACTTCGTCTTTACGTCCGAGATCTTTAAATCTTTATCCTTCAGTCTTGATCGTCTTTGCCACCTTGCGATCTTGTGTCTTGACCAACATGCTCATACTTTGCATCTTCTTGAAAGCTCTTTAATAATCTCCCCCGAAGCTTGGTTTTTGAGGAGTTATCTTTAATATCAGAGTTTGCAGAAGTCTTTGTCTTTAATTCTTGAGCTTTCTTGATTCTTGAATCTTGATGCTTATAGTATGTCTTTGTAGTTTGAGCATGAGCATGTGGTAATGAATCCGACTCAGCTGGAATGAGGTGTCTCCATCTCTATCTTTATATGAATCCTAAAATAAAATAGTCAGCAATAAAGCTTGTGGATGAATATGGGTTTGTCATTCGCCCGGATTTGGTTGGATTAACCTCTGGTTCCATGAGGACCAACCTATGATCAGGTAGATTCAATTTAGAAGAATCTCCTTGACAAGATTTCTAGATTTAAGCGTAAGATCCTCTAACACAAATGTATTAGATTCACCATGCTAGCTTGTTCTCAGTATCAGAACGTCTCAAAGCAGACAACACGATATGAGTGAATTGGTTAATTACTATCTTACCGATTGAGTCGTCGATTCATTTACTGGAACAAGTTTGATTCACATGGAATTGCACCATCATTTCTTTCCAGTTGACGTAAGTTTGATTCATATAGAATCATACAACTCACCTACCGAGAGCTTGTTTGATGTTGGCTCAAGCAGGATTTCCATCTTCACTGTGAATACTTAAGTATCACTCGGATGTTCTGGCATAATCATAAGGATAATGCGTAGGACTCTTGTTAATAGCTTGTGAACTTGATGATGTTCAACAAGTGTTTGTAGTGGAATGTGTCCTAATGAGATTTATTATATTGATCTCTTGGCTCTAGACTCGATTAGTGCGTTTTAGTTTTAGTAATCGGAGGCTAGAGCAGACTGCCACCTATTCAATATCAACTAACTCAGAGTGAGAAAGTCAATAGAAGTCGTGTGTATCTCCGTGACAAATGAGACAAGTATCTGTTGAGAGAAACTTGAATGGTTGGGAAGAGTTGTGCATTGCATCACTGGGTCTATGATGTCAGAATTTATCTTTGTGAAAAACAATAGATTATGTATTGACATGGTTTCTGCCTAAGGTGTAGGGAGGGCTGCTTTCTTTTCACCCTTTATCCATACATTTCTTTTTCATTCTTAAACCCCTTCAATGCTTACCAAGGCATCATTATTAACACCTTGTTGTGATTATTCCAGTGTTAGCTCAATCTTAGTCGGCATTCTTCCCTTATACACATTCATCTCCAATCATACCTAAGGACTGCTATTTCTAACTATGGAGTGTCCTTGGGTAGATCCCTCCGGTTCTGGTTGGATCATAGGACTGATTCCTAACCTAACCACCTTATGACTTCAGAATCGTCGTGAGATTAAGATGTTGTTGGGTATAAGATCGAAACCATAAAACCTTTTTTCGTAGAGTAAAAAGCACTTTGAGTCGATTAGATCACTTATTATTTTTAAGATCACTTTTTAATTACATTTCTCCTCTTATTTTAAATACTAATTCACTTAGTTTTTGAAATACCATATGAGTAAAATTTATCATGAAAATCCTGTGGAGAAAACTTTTATACTTAGCATGAAATATATGGAACATTAACTTGCTCCCCCTCAATTTTTACATAATTTTTAAACACCAAAAAAAAATATACCAAGTTGTTAAAAATTGAATATAAAATTTGGGGGGGAGGGGGTTTTAGGATTGTTGAACACATAATTTTAAAAGAATTATGAAATTATCATTGAAGAATTTCTGAAAAATTAAGTTCAAAACCACTAAATTATCTTAATAGACATACAATCAATTTGAGTAGTCCATTAAATTAATACTGCGTTGTTATTAAGACTTTTTATAATGTTTTGAATACATAAGAATTTGTCCTTGAAGATGATGTATCCCAAAATCATTAAAACTTTTGTTTTTTGAAACAACTCTCCTCGAATCATTGACATCATTTTGAAAATACACTAAAATGGTAGAAGAATTGTCTGTAAAACTTATGAGGAATGGAGTGGTTGAACACACCATTTTAAAAGATAATGAATAGTCAATGAGAAATTATGAAAATTGTGTTCAACTTTTTAAAAAACCAAATGTTAGAAGACTTCTCTTCTAACTCTAAGGATAAGTGCACTGAAACGTACACTCTCCTTTATCGTTCGGGTCCGAGTTGCAATCTAAGAGCAATTACAAGTCATAAAGAGAAATTAGAAATGACATGTTTTGAAAGCATTTAAAACTCCTAGAAATTAGCCGGAAGGTCCTGGGCAACCTGTGGATAGCTGAGAGAGGTAGATTGACAGAATAAGGACAGGAAGACGATCCCTGCAACTGAGAATGACCCCAGGGGAAAGCTACGAACTTCATTTTACACACCCTTGTTAAATGTTAAATGACATTTCTAGGCACTTAAATGTTATCGATTCCGAAGAGACATGTCGAGAAGATTCTTTTTGTGAAACATTTTCTAATTTTTGATTTTGTATTTTCTTTTTGAAATTTTATATTTTTGTATTTGTTTTTATATGTTTTATATTTTTGTATTTTTCTTTTTTCAAAAATATTTACAAGTCGATGTTTGATGAAATATCAAGCCGATTCATTCGTTTGACAAGATACTAAAACCTATATTCGGGTAAGGCTTTAGTAAACATATGAGCTAATTGGTATTCAGTTTTGAAAAAGTACAATTCAATTATACTTTGTAATAGTGGATCCAGAATATTTGAAGACCATAGTATGCGCCACGATGATATATTTATTATTTTCACTATGAAATGCTATAAACTTTATAAGAAAGCAGATGGTTGCATTTGAAACTCGTATGCGAATATCCACAGGTACCACAATTGCATACTCAATGAGGGTGTAGGGACTTATAAGCAATTACAAAGTCTAAAGGTGGCATTCTAGTATATGGATCAATTATAGGGAATCAAGTACTTGTAGCATAATAGGACACGAAAGTACCTGCAGACACGACTTGTGAAAAAAAAATGTTAATTAAGATGGTTTAACATTATGAAAGACAAAATAGGACATGAAAGTACCTGTAGCATAATTTGCGAGCCTAACTTTGAGACCGTACTGAGGCAGTTCATGAGCATATGCGGTTGCAAGAACCAGATCCCCAGCAATTCTTGTAGACACGACTTGTGCAATTATATCCTTGTTGGTCTAATAGCATCATTAAGTGAAACTTTTTATAACAAAATTAAAAGCAATAGTCAGAGAGATTTATTTCTTAACCAAACCGCAATAATCAGCAGACAATGTAAAATAAATAAATTCAGGCAATTAACTTTTAGCAATAACAAGGGCTGGCTAAGGAGGTGTTTGTATTTTTTTATTTGAAGAGCTTATGGGCTTAAAAGGCTGACATGGGGCATCACGAACAAGCTTACACTCATTTGTTATTTGAGCTCAAATAAGCCCTTAATATAAGTCTCCCGACACGTACTTTTGCAGCTTAATTGTCCTAATTACATATTCATCCTCATATTCCATTAAGACCACCAAAAATATAATCTGACGCCCTACACTATATGCACTACATTTACCAGCAACTTTCGATATACCATTTCCAGTACGTTTTAGATGTTTTGTCCTTTTTGGCTACCTTTATCACTAGTATTATCACTAACATTATCTTAATGTATCATCACTTATGATAATTTACATAAATTAACAACAATCTCTTATCCAACTAACCTCTTTATCTTAGTTGATATAACAATCACGAAAACTGCTCTATTATAATATTTCCACTAAACCTATATAAACTTAAACAATTTATCCATTAAACACACAAATCTATCATAACAAGAGGAGGCGGTGCCACCTTTCAATAACTGTTCTATATCACTTAGATATATCGCCAATCAAAAGTATCTAAACATCCAAAATCTATCAATTAAACACATAAATCTACCATAAATTTTCATAAATCTAACATGCACAATTACATTATCACAACATCACACATTATTAAAAATTAGTTATTAAACACACTAATAATCACTTTATAACAGTAAAAATTAGAGTAATATGACAACAATCTATCAATAAGCAACTAGAATGAATTAAATCACAAAAATATAAATATCATAGAACCTAAATAAAATTTAGAAATAAGAATAAATACAGTTAAATAACAACAAACTAATGGATCCTAATAAGCGTACAATCATCGGCGTTATGTATCGGTTCATTTTAAACGATTTTTTTCTGGATCGGTTGATTTACTAGTTCCTTGTTGCATTTTTGTGTTAATTTTGTGATTTGCACGGTTAATTTATGCAGTTTTTATGATTTTTTTGTTAGGGTTTGATGTGTAGAGAGAAAGAATGTGTTTGTTGTGTGTGTTTTTTTGACCGGAAATTAGGGGGTAGTTGGGGTGGTTTACATATTTACAATTTTAGTCCCTCTTTCTTTTAAAAAATATTTACATTATTAGTCCTTCCATGTTTTTTTATAGTATTGATCATATGATTGAAGGGTCCAGATTGGTCCCTTAGTATCTGAGGGAAAACATGTCCTCAAAATAACTTAACTCTAATAGGAAAAGCCATAAAGTATAAAGATCAATCATATTGGAATACCACAGTGTTATGGTATGTCCAACAAGAGTAATCAAACTATATATTGTATTGATTCATGATGGCCTTAACTTATTTAACTCCTAAAGAAACCAAGGTTAGATATTTGAGTATGTCATAGATATATCCAATAAGACTCCAACCTAGAAGGTTAATTATGACATTATTCTAGTAATAAAATGAGATGAATCTCATTGTGTCTTGATTGAAGTTCTAAATTTGGTAAAAATCTCTTAGAGATTATTATTGGGAAATGCCTAGAACTATTAAGTGTATTTTAGTAGATACCTATTGGGTTCAGTTCGTGAGCCCTTTAGTCTTTCAGTAGATTTAAACATAAAATCCCCTAAGTATTTCTCAAGCTGAAGTCTTTCAGTTTGAGTCACTGATGTTTCTTTAGCATCAGCTCATGACATCAAATAAAGTCCATTTTATAACATCATTTATCCCATGTTATTAACCCATTTTATATAGTTATTGCAAAGAATTGTTATTTAATCATTTATATTTGAGAATTATAGTAATTATGGAGTAATTGGTGAAACTTAGCAAAAGGCACGCATTCTGAAGCTTAAATGAAGATATTTTGAAGATTACTATTCTGAAGACCAATACGCCGTATCGATCAAGGAAGATAAGGCGTATCCGTGCCTGCACTTACCAAAGACCACTCTGGAATAAAGCTTAATACGCCGTATCTAGAGAAACCCAATACGCCGTATTCAAGATATAGTATATATTTTGGAAGATAGCAAGTGTTGTCCCTACTCCAAGAAATCCCCAATACGCCGTATCCAATACTTGGATACACCGTATTGAACCGACTTCTAGACCTTATAAATTGAAAAATAAAAAATGAGTTTTAAGTGTGCTAAATCATAGTCTCAATACCTAAACCACAAAAGTCGATTTTTAGAGGAGAAAAAGAGCAGAAGAGGTCGAGCAAGGTTATCAATTCCATAGGAGACAACATGTAATTCCATATACTTTAGTAATCATTTAGTTTTTGGTATCATTTGTTAACTCGGTAAGTTTACCCTGGCTAAATAATTGCTCTTGTATTTATTATGACGTTTGAAGGCTAATACCTTCAGGTATTAGCCATTATTATGAAGATCTGAATGTTTGGTATTTGTTTATCTGATTTCTTGATTTATCATTGTATGCTTGTTTTGTTTATCAATTTATACTTGTTTACAAGCTTTTGTATGCGCCCTATCATTCAACTAGATCTAGTGACACGGACCAAGTAGATCTAGAGTATGGGATAGCTCTCCATATAGTAATTTATACATCTAGAATCATAGTTACATAAATATTGTCCTTCTAAGTCTGTGTCTATGTTAGGATTAAAAGAATTCTTGATGTTTTTGAAGTTACTGCTGCTAAGGTTAGAGTTATTGCTGCTAAGAAAAACTTAGTGTAGTTCAGTAATCTTAAGGAAAAATATTCTAAGTAGTTACTACTGCTTGTACACAGTTAATGCTGTTGGTGTATAAGTTACTACTGCTTGTCAGGTTAATGTGCTTGATACAAAAGTTACAAATGATGTTAGATTCAACAGATGAAATATTACAATTATTGAAGGATAAAAGATTTCTTGAGGGTCATGAAGTACTTAGTGATAAGAATTAGTGCATATATGGAATGATCATGAGAATCTTCTAAGTTTTTTAGGAAAATATTGTAATCGACTAGGACTCCTTGGTGCTCTAAAATGCGGTAAGGGCATAGAGTTTGCCATCTAGATAAGTACCAAAAAGGGTATTCTTTGAATTGTTATGCTTTCAAGGTTTGGTTAGAGTATTCGTATTAATATATTAAAGCTTTGTTTGTTAATTTGTGTGTTCATTAGAATTACTGTTCTATTGCATATTTATCTTATTGATTAAAGATTAGATTCTGCATAATCTTTGATATATTTTACAAAGTTTCTATCATAATTATGTAGGATTTATCTTGCATAACTAAACCTTAGACAAGCTAAGGAATTCAAGATCTATTCAAGTAGGATCAACAAGTGATATCAAAGCTAACATTAGAAAAATTTAAGAATTCATCTATTAGTTTAAGCAAACTAATAGACTATCAGATAGTTGATAAGTGCAAAATAGGTTTAGGGTATAATGTCATTCCACCTCCCTATACAGGAAACTTTATGCCTCTAAAACCTAATTTGTCATTCTCTGGTCTAGAATAGTTTGTGAATGAGCCTATAGTTAGTGAGCCTACAGTTAAGAAGCATGTAGTTGAAACTAGTGTAGCTAAGGATAGTGTAGACAAGCCTAAGGTTGTAAGGAAGAATTTTGGTTCCTCACTTATTAAAGATTAGATATCAGATAGTAAGGATAAAGCTATATCAAAGCCTAAGATTGAGAAGAAAACTATTAAACCTAGTTTTGCTAAAATAGAGTTTGTTAAATCTAAAGAGCAAGTAAAATCTGCTAGGGGAAAACTATTAATCATGTTGGGCAAAATAGGCAAAACACTATTACTCCTAGAGGCAATTAAAGAAACTAGAATAATATGATGTATCAAAGAATATAATGTAATTTTGAGATGATTAACAAAGCTTGTTATGTATGTGGAAGTTTTGATCACTTGCAGGTAGATTATAAAAGGGTGAATCAAAAATAGTTTCAAAATAAAAAACCTATTTGGAACAATGCTAATAGGGTGAATCACCAGACTTTTTCTAGAATGACTCACCCCAGTCCTAAAAGGAACATGGTTCCAAAAGCAGTATTAATTAGGTCAAGCCTAGTATCACTTACTACTGCTAGACCAGTTAATACTGCTCAACCCAGAACAATAGTGAATAGTGCAAGACCAATGACAAATGTTTTTAATAAAGCACATTTAACTGTTAGAAGGCCCATTCACAAGAATACATCATTTAAAAACAGTAATTTTAATTAGAAGGTTAATATTGTTAAGGGTAAAAATGTTAACGCTGTTGGGCCAAAAGTAGTAGTTAATGCTGCTAGGCTAAAAATAGTAGTTAATGTTGTTAAGGGAAACCATGTCAATGCTGTTAAGGCCTCAGGTTGTTGGGTTTAAAAACCAAAGACTAAAGTTATAGACCATGTTTCTAAACACAACAGTGCATCAATCACCTTAAAGAAATTTGATTATATTAATGCACAAGGTAGATCCAAGTCAGTGATGGCTTGGGTCCCCAAAAGAGACTGATTTTCTTACCTTATGTGAAGGGCAATCCACAACAAGATTTAGAGGAGAAAAGAAAGGTTTGATTGACAGTGGATGCTCAAGACATATTGATAAGATCGATTTAAGCTCAACTAGGATTAGTTTTACAGATAATATTGAATGCACAGCGGAATAATAAGAAAGCAATATTATCAAACAAGGTTTTCTTCATTGAACGTTTCCCTATTACCCCAACTATAACTTGGGGCTACACCAACTAATTATGGTGTACTAACTAACTAACTAACTAGATAACTAACTCCGGTGTACACACACACCTTTACTATTCGACTCTCATCAGTCGATGTTTCTATGGATGGATAAAACTACACGCCTATGATCTCTTTATATAGGGAGAGATCATGGCTTACAAAGGAAGTAAATCAATAGATAAGGAAACTATTTAAATCATATTAAATCACATTAAATCACATTAAATACTTTCCTAGTCTTTATCTTGTAAATCTTTGACCAAATCTTCATTAATTCTTCAAAATCTTCCATCTTTGTAGAATTACATAGTTGCCAGATTTAGTCCTTTTGTTTCATTCTTTTATTTATTTTGTCTCATCAAATCAAGAATCCCAACAATCTTCCCCTATTTGATGATGACAAAACAAACAAAGTCGTGTACGAACTTCATCATAAAGCCAAAGCTTCCCCTGAAGTTGAGATGTAATCATCTCCCTGAATGAAACAAAATCTTCCTTTGTAGATAGCTTCCCCTTAACTTATGATCATGCCACCACACATAATAAGCTGCAAATCAATAAACCTGTAATCTTCTTCCCCTTTTTGTAATCATCCAATAGGGGTCTTCTGTAGATATGCAACTTGGATCATAACAGCTACAAATCATATACCACAACTACTAATCCAGCCTTCCAATACTCAAAATACCCTCCATGAAGCATAATACGAAAAATGACTTTGAGCAGTAGAAATATAAACTAGCAGTAGTAATAAAGATCAGCAGTAGTAATGAAACACTTCCCCTCAAGTGGTGCATGTAGATGGTTAAACATTTTAACAATAAGCTTCCCCTGAAACCAATATGTTTACCATCTCTTGAATCTCGAACTCTGTAGGCTCTATGTAGTGATCACTGATGAAGAAAATCGAATATAACGAATTTGATGAAGAAGTAGAATCTCCCAAACTTGTGTCTTATGTCTTGCACTATCCACGTGACGTCGAACTCATACCAAGACCAAAATATAAGTAGATCACAAACTCTTGACAAAATCCTCAACTATATGAGACACTGAGCACTACAATGTAACTCCTTAAAGTGATAGCAAATGTGAGCATTAAGCACCATAAGTTAGATCACACACCTTTGCTAGATTTTGACAAGTCTTCGTCACACCATTTAAGCACGAACAAGTTATCATTAAAGTCAATGCCATGCTATAAACACGACTTTAAGATATGATAAGACACGCACCTGTGAAAATCAACTACAATATCAAATAAGTGATATTCAATTGTCTTCGTAATCACCTCTTCAATAAATCCAAAACGAGCCATAAATCAATTAATTATCTTCCCCTTAAATGAAGCATTCAAGATCCAAAAACCTTCTTGTGTGTGTGTTGGAACCAATCTGTTCCAAAAACAAAAACTTTCTCCTTGGGTGTGTGATTCGATAACCCAAAATTCTTCTTTGTCTGATATCGTTTATCATCCAAGAACCAAAAATCCATGTATTACCCGATATCTGACAAAGCTAGCAGTCTGTACGGAGATATCGAATAACACTAGCGGTACTTTCACAAATAGCAGCGGTACTTTGATCTTTCAGCGGTACTTTGATCTTTCAGCGAACAGTACTTTAATATAGAGAGAAGTACCTTGAATAATGAATGAGAAGTACCTTCGAACAGTACCTTCGAGCAGTACCTTCAAGTACTCGAACAGTGCTTTCTTTCATCCTTATAACTTTTATTCACACGTATAGCATCATGTTTCTTCTTTGACATCATAAAATCACGAACATCATATCCATAAACAATAAACATCAATCGCACCATGATTGAATATTAGACCTATATCGATCACACCTGCTGCTTCTTCATAAACGTCATACAGCCATGAACAAACCTCCAGTAAACGAATCAAATCCATGGACTCCATAATAAATATCAAGCACCCATGCGCACACCACATGAACCTGTATCAAACATGACATCATGTCATATGTCCACTTTAAATCATCTTTAATAGAACCCACGTTTATAAGAATGAAGGTTGTTCGTTTGCTCTTCTCAGATCCCATTCGTCTTTACAAGTTGTTAAGCCCAATATGCGACTTCACTCTTTTTCACTAGCAACAACGACATAAATATTGCATTAATAGCAAACAGCATCCATAAGCAATATTAACATATGAAAATTCACCAAACACCATCAAGAATTAGGGTTTTCGTTCCACTCTTCTTCTGAATGAATACCAGAAGAACATACCTGCTGCTGCTCCTTATCCATCATACAAGACGACATCAATCAGAATACCGAAACCCTCCTTTTCTTCGAATCAGAACCTTGTATCCTAGATCGAGAGCCACGAGTCTCTGATACCACTTGTAGAATCATTTTAGCTCATCTAGGATAGTTTTACAGATAATACTGAACACGCAGCGGAATAATAAGAAAGCAATATTATCAAACAAGGTTTTCTTCATTGAACGTTTCCCTATTACCCCAACTATAACTTGGGGCTACACCAACTACTATGGTGTACTAACTAACTAACTAACTAACTAAGGAAACAGTAGTATTCGTTTCCTGCGAAGTCTTTCGGGCATTTGGTCATAAAAGGCAATGGGTAGTGGTCTTTTTCGGGTGGACTTCATAGTTTTCCTGTAATCAATTACATACTCGCCATCCCGTGACCATTCGAGTAGGGAATCATTTCATTGCTCATCATTTGTGATGACAGTCATACCTCCTTTCTTAGGTAAAACAGTGTACCGGGCCTCACACCAGGCTGTAGAGATGGGGGTAAATTAATCCAGCGTCAAGAGTTTTTCAACCTCCGTCTTGATAACATCGAGGAGTTTTGGGTTTACCCTTCTCTACTTTGGCACAGATGGTTCATAGTCCTCTTCCATTAGAATTTTTGTGAGTAATAAAATTCTGGGCTAACCACCCTTTATAGCGGAGAAGTTTTCAAGCGATGGTCGCTTGTGGGACCTTGAGAACCTTGAGAAGAGCTGCCTTTTTCCTCACTTTTAAGATCTTTAAGCAATTATGAACCAGCATCCATGTCGTCACCTTCTAAAAATTGCGTACTCAGATGGGGTTGGACAGTTCCTTGAGTTCAACCACGGGGTTTCATTAAACGGAAGAATCAACGGTTTTAGCTCACAGAGTTGAGTTCATTTCTACCTCCAGGCATATATTGATCATCGATTTGGGAGGGGGGGTGTGTTGCACTGTTTCCAAAATTGCTTCTAGAAGCAGGATTCCCCCTCAATACCTGATAAGTTGGATCAACTTCAGATGAGTTGGATCATCTTCTAGAAGGCAAGAAACGAATCTGCTGCTTTCATTAAAAGAAAAATCAATGTCCCCAGAAAGGATTGAGATTTGGAGAAGCAGTAGAAACAATAGGCTTCAAAATATGGGGGTGGGAAAAAAAAAAAATAAAAAAATTGCACTTTTCGCGATCATCCGGTTTGAAAATCCTAGGACCTCTTGAGAATACTCATCACAAGCCATATCGATGACGTCGATTTTGTTGACCGTCATATGGTTGTAATCAGCTGTGTATTTTGAAGTTGGTCCAGGTTAAGTGATGCCTCTTTGCCAACTCGAAGACTAATCTTCACCTTCATAAAACAACTATCAATAGCATGACTTGTTTTTAAGAAACATCGCCCGAGAATTAAAGGTACTCTCGGGGTCTGGCTTCAAAATCACAACTTACGAAGTCAGCTGGAAATTGGAACATTCCACCATTAGACGGAACGTCTTTAGCAATACCGATTGGTTTTCAGTGATAGAACGATCTGCTAGCTTCTAACGTCATGCAAGTTGGGGTTAGTTCCAGGACGAGCTAGATCTATCAGACGGAATAAGGCATGAGAATAATGCTCCGCACCACGATCGGCCAATGCGTTGCATGTAGTATCCCCGTAAATTCACATGGAAATCAGAAATCGCCAGGGTCCTCCAAGTTTCTTTGGTAACTTGTTGAGATGACCGCATGAACAGTTCTCATCCAAAGGAGTCCTTGCCAATCTCGCTCAATTTTCATTTTGTTTCCGAATTCAGGGTTATTAAAAAGTTGAAAGCAAACTTTTTAGGCATGAGGTGTGGGGGTAGGGGTTCCTCAAGGCATCGTAAAGCTAATCTCGAAACTTAAATCTTTAAATGATTTCATAGAAATTTCTCGGTTTTGGTCCGTTAGCTTTTTCCTTGCGCTTTTCACATCATTTCTTCTTCTTGATGGAATGGCATTTGATGCTTTTAGGGATTGGAACAACATCAGGAGCAACATTGGGCTCAGGATTTGGATTACGAGTCTAATTCAACAACTAGAGAAGAGTTGGACTCTTCGAGTGCCTTCCGTTATTAGCAGGAAGGCATCGTGTCCTTTGGTCACCTCGGTATCATGATTTAATGGCTTTCGGTCCATGATGGAGCAACCACATCAGGTATGATACCTTTTAAATCTTCTTATGGGTTGGTACTAAGTGTGTACCAAAGATTTCCAGAACCGAAGTAGAACTGTATTAGCCTAACAAATTTTGAAAAGCTTTTCAGTTAAAATTCGCCATTTGGGATTGCAGGTATTTGACCTTGGGTTTTTCATGTTTCTCAACACTCGCATAGAATGAACACGCTTTCATTGCTTGACATACTTTCAAAATCTGTTTTTGACACATCGTGTGTCTGAGGAGCAGTCTTGTGATCTACTGGTTGATTAACTACTCTACTGTTGATGAAACCGGAGGTCGTAAATCAGACCTTGGTTGAAAATTGTTCCATCGTTTTGATTGAATTATTCCCTCATTAAATAATTTTGACGATTTTTAGCAATGAGATCTGATGGTGGAAAACCAGGAGGTCGAATTTGATTTGAGACCATCGGAGGTCGATAACCAGAATTAGCTTGGTTGAAATTGGCCGCAGCGGCCTGGGACACATACTCTTGGATATTATCATGGTAAATGTTGCTGTTAGTGGCTGGACAGTTTTGATAAGAATGACCTCCCCCACAAGTTACACAACTTTGTTCAACCGCTTTTACGGGGGCGGAAGCTAGGGTTTGGTTTCTTTCTATCGAGAATTAATGCCCGAAAAAGACCCATGTCTTTGAGTTCAGCAACATCAGATGAGACTGCTTGGTGTGGAAGAGCTTGTACTCATATTTTAGCTACTAACAGCTTAGTCTTGACTGACCGTACATTAGACAATTGCTCTCGATAATTTTTAAACATTCTCGAGCATTTTGTCTAAGGAAGTTACCACCAGGCATCTGAGTTCAATGAATCTTGTCATTTGAGTTTAGGGCAATAAGAATGTATCGAGTTGATGGCAATTCTGTAAAACCCATGATGAGGCATCCACTTAAAAGATCATTGAAGACGATCCCAATCCTCATAAAACATTCATCAAATTTTTGCTGAAATCGTCGTATTTCATTTCTGAGATTTGTCGTTTTAGAGGGAGGGAAGAATTTGTTAATAAATTTCGAAACAAGATCATCCCATGTTTCAATCGACCGAGGGGGTTCTTTTTCTAGCCATATCCGGGCTGCCCCTTCGAGAGAAAACGGGAAAAGCATAAGCTTAACCGACGTATTTGGTACGTTCGGAATCTTCATCGTAGAAGTGATCTTGTTGAAATAACGGATGTGAGCATGTGGTCATCTTATCATTTCCAAAAAATGCTTGTTTTGGACAAGGTTAGTATACCATGCTTTGATCTCAAAGTTTATTCGGCGGTGATTTCCGAATAACATCAGCATCTTCGTAACCCTCGGTGGTTCTTCGAGCAATTGCGCCATAGTACGATTATCGCATCGAAACTATGGGAGGATTATCAGTTCTCAAGATTGATGATTTCAACAAAGTTTTGTCGAACTTGTGGTTGTCGACTCTACGGCTTGAAGAACGAGTGCGCATGCACAAAATCGAATATAAAAAGAAAATTTACACTAATTTTTTTATTTTTTTATTTTATTTTGGTTTTCAAAGATTAATTCACAATTGATTTTAACGGACAATGAGATAAGACAACTTAAAACCAAATAATCTACTTACTTCACGTAGCTCACAAAAAGAATAAATGCACAGTGAGCGGAGGAGTAGGATAGCGCGAAGCTTATTTCGCCTTTCCGTCGTAGTTCCTAGAACAAAACCCCTCCTTATACCCACTTTATAGTTTGTTTAAATTTTCAAGTTAGCCGTACGTCTTAAAGAGACACAAAAGGCAAGTTTTTAAATCTTTTGTTCGAGTTGGGAACCAACAAGTCACCGGAAGTTATTATATAATACCTCAGTTGAGAAATTTATTTTGGTATTTTTCACCAATTTGTGAATTTTTATTTTCTTTTTTATGGACAATGTTTTTATATTTTTGGTTTTTTTTTTTTTCTGTTTTTTATCTGATAATTATACTAAAAGAAAATGAAAAATATTTTTGTACTTTTTATATTTTTATAATAAAAGAAAATATTCACAGTTTCAAACACAATGATCCAAACGTAACGATAGACGGATTGCAACAGCCTCCCCGGCAACGGCGCCAAAAATTGGTTGTGAGATTCACACCGTAATATATATAATAATAATAAAATAAAAATAATATATAACATCAGTTAAAAATCAACATCAATAGAACCCGAGAAGTAATAATAGAGCTTTCCCGGGTCGTTATCCCCAAGCGAGGCTGACTGGTAAATCGATACGAATCGAAGATTTGATTTGAAGGTAGGAATTGGTTTAGGAAGTGGAAAAAGTCAAATTTAGATAATAACGAACTAAACTTTTAAGGAAAACCTAGAAATAATCAATTACACTAGAAAACGAGGCCCGAATTCCCGAACAAAAGGGGGAAAAACCTAAGATCTATAAAATAACCCTAGGGGGGGGGGGGGGGGGGGGAAAAGGGGGGGGGGGGGGGGGGGGGGGGGGGGGGGGGGGGGGGGGGGGGGGGAGGAAAAAAAACGAAAAATTTCACATCTAACTACTCTAGGGATCAAATAACGAAGAATGAAAAAGGACTCAGACGAAAACTGAGTTTCGTTTTACCCAAAAATGAGTCAAAACAAAATCCGCACTCCGGACCCAGTTCTTAAAAACGATGAAAAGTTATAGAAAAATTACACTACGAAAATTTTATATTTTTCCTACAAACTAGATGACAATAGAAAATTTCCTAAAAAAGCAAAATAATATTTTGATAATATATTGTATTTTTTAATGAATTAAATAAACTTTTAACTAAATTAAATTATAAAATATTAAAACGAATTATGAAAAATCTAAAAATTTACTAAAAATACTAGACACCTTAATGGTCCTACGAAAAATAAGAAACAAAAATAAGCTACAGAAATAAGCCCCGAACTAAGCTTGAACAGCTTATAAGCTTATTTGGCCAAAACCACCTATTATTACCAAACTCATTGGTCTTTAAACGAAAAAATGCCCAAGGGCGCAGTGTAAGGGTGTGAGTTATAAAGGGGATGTATCCGCTTGGATCCCGGTTCGAGTCTTCTCACCCGGTGCCAAGTGTCTTCCCATTTTTTTTTTTTAGAAAACTCAAAGAAGCAAAGTTTTGTTAACTCGTGGGCCCTTAACAACTTTGGCTTCTACACCTTTTGAGATAAGCCCTAAAAATCTTATAAATACGCTCAAATTCGACAGAAAAGCTTAAAAGGGCTTTAAGCAAAAATTTTGCTAAGTCCTTTTGACTTGGGGGTCGTATAAGCTAAACCTAGAATCAAATAAGCTAAAGAACTAAACCTAATCAAGATGAAAGCATGTAAAGAAATAAAAGCTTAAGGCCAAAATAAGCTATAAAGAGCTTATTATAACAGAAAGGCTAAACTAACTTACAAGGCTCAAATTTACACCAAGTCTTTGGACAAATAAGCTAGGTTAAAGGCAAATAAGCTTACAACCTAACTAAACTAACTTAAAAAGCAACTAAAAGCTAAGAAGAGCTTATAAGAAAAGCTAAATAAGCCAGGGAAGTAAAATAAGCAATCCTTACACCTAAGTTATCAAAACAGTTCACCAGGCATGTTTGTGCTTAAAAAATACGCACAGCAAATGGCCTCCTAAGGTCTGAAAATCAAGAGGCCTTATACAATAGCTTATAGACCATGAAATAAGCAAAAAGATTGGGCTTAATAACACAACAATTCAAAGAACAAGGAGCTTAAAATCTCCCCTTTGCACCAGGGGAGATTTAAGCTTAACTTTAGTGGCTTATTTGACAGCTAATAATAAGCTGTCAAATAAGCTCAAATTGCAAAGTTAACTAAAAACAGATAAACTACCCTAGCTTTTGGAGTTATGCAACAATTTTCAGCTTTTAAAAATCATTTTAGAGTGCTGATTTTTAATTGTGAAAAAGAGATGGTGAGTTGTTTTTTTAAACTGCTGACACCTAAGGACTATGGTAATTTTTGACTTACCAAAGTCAAAAGAACAAAAAGGGCTTTTACAAAGCCTCTTAAAACACCACAACAGCACAGTCCTTTTTTTTACACTTTAAACTCAAATCAAGAAAAGAAAGAGAGTGTGATGAAGAGAGGTAAGCTATGGGAATCCAAAGACAAGGAAAAAAACAATCTAAAAACTCAACGATAAAATTGGTAGTTAAAAAAAAAGAAAGAGGGAAAAAAAAATCAAAAATAGGTGGAAGTGAAAAAAAAATCAAAAAGTAGATCAAAAACAGAAGAGAAAGGGGTTTGGAGGTATATACAAAAGCAATAAATATAATCTGCCGCCACAACCCATCGCTTCCCACAACCCGCTAGGCTCCCTCGGCAGCCCCACCTGTTTCTGATGACTATAACCATCCCAGACAGCCCCCTGTCCCCCCCTCACCCCCCCCCACGCCTTATTCCCCCGCTCCCACCCCTCAACACACCACCCAACCGTACAGCAAACCCCCCCCCCTCCCTCACCTCCCCCGCCCACCCGCCCCATAATCCAACCCACACATTTCCCCCACCGACTCACACTTGGAACCACAACTTCCCCAGACCCTAGGCGCGAGCCAAAACCCCCCCGACTCTCCAGCACGATCCCCCGCAACATCGGACCAACCCATCAAACCGCTCACCGACCTCTGTACCCCTCCAACCCTCCCACACCCACCCTCCCCTCCCACCCTTCCAGCACCTCCCACCCTCATATAATCTGTGTAAAAAAGCTGTGAGTTCCACCATTGCAACCCATCAATAAGCACTTGTATGGGATTTACCTAAACCACCACAGATAATGAATGATGTATTACCAACATTTGCAAACCATTTTAAAACCTTGGAACCATTTGAAAAGGCATATAAATAAGCCTTTAAAACCTTAAGCCTCAAATTGACTAAATGACCTTAACCCATAGTCAAAACCAGTTTTGACACCATACCGTTTTGAGGTATCCCAAACCCCCTTATTATTGAAAACGTCAAAAACTAAATTGACCTTAAAAACTGTTTTAAAAACGAGCAAACAACTTATAAAACCATTTTAACTACCTCCATTTCATACTAACCTATTGAAGTATTTAAGCTATAAATCTCTGGCTTATTAAGAAGCATAAGCTAGTTACTTAGCAGCTTAATACACTAATATGACAGTTATTAAGGAAACACTAAATTTAACAACCAAATTTAACCTCCTGAAAACTTAAACATCTAGAGATTAAGCATAAACATACATGATTAAAGAGAGTTAAATAAAAATTGAATAGAAATGAAGCAAAAGATAAAGCAAAATTAAGCTAAAATAGAGGCTTGAGAATTATACATGATAAATTTGTTTGTCCTCAGAAACCCAAAGCCACTCTTGTAGAGTGAGTGGCTTAAAAATCAAGACCTAATGGCACCTTGCCTCTATTCCCTGAGCTAAAAGCTCAATAAGCTAATATTAGCTTATTTCTTCATAAGCTTCCAAAATCAACCTCAATTGAACATTTATGAATTAAATTCAACTGAAAACAGTATTTAAGAGCTTTTAACAAATTTTAAACTGAGTTTGAGCTTATTAACAAGAATAAGCTCAAATGAGCTTATTGGAGCTTATTGAAGTAAAAATGGCTTATTATTGAAAACAAAGAACAAGTAAACTTTGAAAACTGAATATTATTTCTCAAATGAAGAAGTACAAGCTGAAAGAAAGAGAGTACAAGTGCTTAAAGCTAATTGCTAAAAAACTTGAGAAAAATGCTTAAAAATACGAAAAAAAATTACAAACTGAAATTAAAACTTGCTGCCCTTGTTCTTCTGTCTTCTTCTTCTTTTATAGCTGAGTCCTTGTGTTAGTTGTGTGAGAGGGGGAAAGCAAACACATCCTAGCCCTTCAATCTCATCAAAAATCAATCTTGGTCGTCGAAAAATGCTTGGGGAGATGTGGGATTGCCAACTTGGCAATCTCACAGCTGGGAAAGTTAGTGGAGGAGGGGGGAGGTGAGTACCCATGGTGGTGGAGAAGAAACACAGGGTAAAAACGGGGTTTTACACCCGTGAGTTGTGTTTGGGGGGAAGACAAGGGCGGGAAAATTGGTTTGAGTTATAACAGGGTGAAAGTTTGGTAATTTGGCAAAGTTGGCCCCTCATAGTTATGTCTTCTATTTCACCGTAGGTCCTTGTGGTTATGTAACTTTGGGGACTTGGCAAAACAAGTCCCCAAGAGTTATAAGACAAGTTGCACCACAAGTCCTAGGTGTATACAAGTGTGGGGAGTTGGCAGTTTTGCCCCCCCACTTGTTACTTTGCTCAATTGGCAATATGGCCATTCTCTTCTTTTCTCTTCTTTTCTTCTTTAAATATAGGTTTAGGGATTTGGCTATTTCAACCCTTAAACTTATATTTCTTGATTTGATGACTTTTGGATTTGTCGGGGTTGACTTGGGTTGACTTTGACTTTGACCAGTTGACTTTTCTGTTGACTTTTTTGACTTGATTGACTTTCCGGCTTCGATTTAGCTTTGTCTTTCACAGTCTTTTCCATTCCGAGTCCAGTTTTGTCGTTTTGTCTTTGTTTTTCGTCCTTTTCTTGGTTATCC
>BQNB010103417.1:0-21627 GCA_026074375.1 Tanacetum coccineum | reverse complement strand
GTCCCTAAAGGTTTTTGTTAAATTTGTTGGGTCAAAATGTAGTCCCGAAAACGTGTACCTAAAGGTTTTGTCAAAAATTGTTGGGACAAAATGTAGTCCCTAAATCTATGTCCCTAATGTGTTTTGGTCCAGTATTAAAGGACAAAATGTAGTCCCAAAAGCTTTTGTCACAACAAAAACCATCGACGTGGCCGGTCAACGCGCAGTCCCTACAAACAAGAAATGTAGTCCCGACAACTTATAGGGACGGAGCAGCTGGGATTACGCTAACAGGGACGGCATGTAGTCCCGATAAGTCTTTCGGGACAAAAAACAGGCTTTTTCGGGACTACATGCATAGTCCCGAAAGCCCTTTTTTGGCGTAGTATAGTAACTGAGATACCTAAACACCTAAACAGTTGGTGATAATGAAGAACACAAGATTAAGAGTACTTGAGTCTGTGTATGTATCATTGGACAACTGTTGTTTCTTAAGACATTTAATTCGCAGAGGCTGCAATTTGGGTAGTGGTCATGCCTGATATCAAATAATGATGGTTTAGTTGTTACATATATAGCTAATAGATGTTTCATTTCTTCACGTGTATCTAAATGAAATACTTGGTTGAGCACATCTATTGAACAACAAAAAGTGTGACGAGCTCAGTGCTGCTTTATCTTCATCAACAAGAATGTAACTCATGATACCGTAGCAACTATGATCTTTAATATACAAGGTACATGCGATTCAAATCGCTGTAAGTGTGAACTATATCAGCTATCATTCAGTTACAAGAGTTTGATACTTTTTAAAATTTATTGCAGAAATTACATTATCGGTAATTTGAGTAAAATAATAATGAAATGATAGGATAACAATTTCAAGAGTTTGATACTTTTTATATTATTTTGCTCAAATCATCGTTATATGCTATCATTCATCTATATTGTTATGCTATCATTTAATTCTCTATATTGTTATGTATTACATCATCCTATATTTATATTTGATCATGAGTGCAGAGAGCTAGTAAATGCAATCAATGCACAATATGAGGAACAACTTGCTACAATTAGTGACCGGCACACCAATCATAGAGATAAGTTGCTCAGGAAGGAATCACGTGCTGAATAGCTGCAGTACCAGCAGGCCGTAAATGAAATAGATCAGCAATATACCAACAGTGAGCCTCATGGTTACGATATGCTGGAGTTTCAAAAAGAGCCTATGATAGTGTTAAATTTGTCCAATCTTATTAAAGAATGTTTTGATCTATGTCGTTTTACAACTCTAACTAAATATAAATCCCTTTAAAATAAACTTAAATTCTTATGCTCAACTTTGTGTTACATATAATCAGGACATCTGGGACGTCATCCTATTCAAGACGACCTCGAGTCAAACCCTCAAATGCTCAAAAGAGATCAGTTGACCCCTTATTATTGAAACTGATGCGTCAGAAGATATATGGGGAGGAATTTTAAAAGCAAAAACCCCAGACAACAATGAAAAAATTTACAGGTACACTTCTGGAAGTTTCAATGCCGTTTTTATTGATAATTATTTCGAGTAAATCAATAATTTTTGATTGACTTTGTTTTACTTCAAGAAGGTCAGTACTCACGGTCTGAATGCTAGCCATTTATTCACCAATAACTCTAAAAATTCTTAGACAAAGGGCTGATGCCCTACAAGTATAAAGACACTACAAGAATGAATTCTTTTCTTCTTATTTTTGTTGCTGAGAGTTATTAGCCATCAAAAACAAACAAAAATTTGTTTGCAAAAACGTCTAAAGATCTTTAGACAAAGGGCTGCTGCCCTACCATCGAATTTCCTTTTCGGAATCCCGACATGGATTTGATGTTAGTCTTATGATGAAACAAGACCTTTTAAATAAAATTTCAAAACAAAAACTTTTGTTAAACAAAGAACAAGCTTGCAGATAAGAACCATTGAGCAGCTGAGGCAGTAGTATAGAAATCATTTGTATTGACTTTATCTTTTGTAAATGTAATGTAATGAAAGTTAATAGAAGTGGTTATCAGTTTATGTCATTCAATTTATATCAGTTATGTAAGAAGAAGTTGTTTTGCTCACTTACAACTGATTTTAACTTAGGCTATTTATATATTCAAATAAGGGGAGATTGTTGGGTTTAGTTCTTGAGCCCATCAGTCTTTTAGTAGATTTAAACATAAAATCCCCTAAGTTACTCAAGCTGAATTTGTTCAGTTTGAGATGCTGAAGTTCCTTCAGCATCAGCTCTCCAGGTCCATAGAAGATTGGGAAGTATCTTCACTTCAGTGTATGTAGCGGTACAAAAACTAAAGAAGGCCCTTGGCTGGAGCTTTAGTTCAGCTTGGTTGACAATTCCAAGATGAACGTAGTCTATCTCCTTAACAGAAGCGGAAACATAAGTTTCACTTCTAGAAGGTTTACAAGGCGGGAAAAAGATTGCTTTATGCCAAAAGGAATAAAACAATCTCCTTTAGAAAAGGTGCTTTTAAAGTCAGCAAAGAAGTACATTCGCTTTTCCTCAAAGGACTGTACCTAGTACTCTAAAGCATGTCAACATTTAATGTTATCTTAACCACCTATTAGATGTGTGACACGCGTACTAGGTTAACTTGTAAACCCTAATCTCTTGGCCTATAAAAGGACAAAGATTCTCAGAGTAAATGTTATCTCTTCCAATTAATGTGAAAACACATTGAAGAGTTCATTTATCTCTTAAACAAACTGACTCGTACCACTGAAAGCTAAAGCTTCAGTTTTGGTCATAACAAGTTTGTTTTCTTAAACTCTTAACATAGGTTAAAGTTTAAGTTCGAAGGAGATAACACCCTAATTATCATTCAAATACCTTGTTATTCCGCAAGCAAGGTTTGTCATAGATTCTTTATTTGATTCTAATAAAAGTCTATACGTTGAAAAGTACTTATGTGTGTTTTAAACTTGTTCTTTATATTGTTTATATATATTTGTTTAAAACTTACTTTGTTGCTATGGAATCTGATTAGTTTAAAGTTAATAAATCTTATATCAGATTCTAAGGGACCTACAATTACACATAATATCTCTCATGCTAATTGTTTGGTGTTCTTAGATTTGCTTGAAACAAACAACGAATCCATTTATTGGTTTTCCCATTGCTAACTTTCTTACTAGTATGTGTGACTGTCTTCGAGCATGATGACAATTGAATTATGTTTTGTGCAGGTCTAATCCTAGTAGATATTGTAATGATGATGATGACATTGACATGGTGGCTGGTTTTGATGACATCATGTCAGAGGAGAAACGCATGTAGTTAAAGTTAATCAAATATAGCTTGCTTTGTATTATAAAGAAAAAACTTTTAAGAACTTCTCACAAGTCGCAACACATTCAGTATAGAACTTAACGTAGGCTACAATTAGCACTTCTCTATAAGTTTAGGATATTGGAAATCATAACACAATGGAAGATAGATGGATTAGCCAAATCTAGAGAGAGAAAGTAAGAGAAAAGCTTTCTAGAGAGTGAAAGTGTAACATGTAAATGAAATGACTAACTACCTCTTCTAAGGCATGGAAGAGGCTTATATAGTTGCATACAAAACCGGCCCAAGGCCTTGGTATGGGCTTACACGTTGGGTTTAATTACCCGGCCCAAGGCCTTGGTATGGGCTTACACGTTGGGTTTAATTACCCGGCCCAATACCGAACATCATACGATTAACTAATAACTACGAGCTATAATAAACGAAAAAATACACGGGGTGACCGAGTCTTTTTCTAATATCTAACAATCTTCCCCTAAGGGAGGTCACCCCAGAAAATACTAACTTAAGCTCAATAATCTTCTGATTGATCTTGTTCAGCTCGTAGTCTTTGATTCTTCACTTGATATCTCGTACTTTGATGTAGTGGTCTATGTCTTGTGGCTTGTGTTTAAACTTGATATGTGATCTTGAGCTTTCTTGAGATCATCAGCCAAATCTAATCTCTGATTATCATCTTGTGATCTTTCGCCGTCTTGTGGTCTTGTGTCTTGCGGACCGACATGCTCATACCTTTCTAGATCTTGAAAACTTGAATAATTTGGTCTTGAATTTATTTAACTTTAATACTTGGCCACTTTAAAAATGGACGTGTAATATCAGAGTTGTGGAAGCTTAGAAACATATGCTTGAGCTTTCATGATTTCTTTGAATGTGTTGGTCAAGTATAAGCATGCGGTAATGAACTTGTCTCTGCCAAAACAGGATGACACCATCTCCATTTTTATGTGAACTTATAATACAACAATTAGCAATAAAGAGAACAATTGATTTGAAAATCAGTCGACGTGTTACTTAGTAAAATGGTTTTTGTAACACATCGAGAGTTTTAAGCTTTTGTCAAAGTTCATTAACCGTCAATTCGTATACTGGAACAAGTTTGATTCTTGTAGAATCGCACCATTGTTTCTTTCCAGTTGACACAAGTTTGATCCATTTAGGATCTCATAAGTCACCTACCAAGAGCTTGTTTGATGTTGGCTCTAGAAGGATTTCCATCTTCATTATGATACTTAGGTATCACTCGGATGTTCTGGCAATACCACAAGGATAATACGTAGGACTCTTATGATAATCCTTTTTTTCACAGTGTGTGAAGAACAAGTAAAATATAATAGTGTCCTAATGAGATTAATTGATGATCTCTTGGCTCTAGACTTAATTATGCGTTTTGGTTTAGTGATCAGAGGCTGGAGTGGACTGCCACCTTTTCAATATCAACTAACTCGGAGTGAGAAAGTCAATAGATAACGTGTTTAGTCTTCGTGAGAAATGAAACAGAAATCTTTTGAGAGATTCTGAGTGGTTAGGGAGGGTTGTGCATTGCATCACTGGGTCTATGATATCAGTCTTCAATGTCAGCAATCATCATTTTGATTCTGACAGCAGATGTATTGACCTGGTTTCTGCCTAAGTGTATGGAGGGCTTCTTTCTTTACACCCTTTATCCTTACATTTCTTTTTCATTCTTCAACCCCTTTAGTGCTTACCGAGACTTCATGACTAGTACATTGGTGGGTTTGTTCCAGTACTAGCTCCATCTCAGTTGGCACTATTCCATTATTCTTACTTTTACTCCTTTTTTATGTCACACCTAAGGACTTCTACACTAACTAGTGGATTGTCCCTGGGTAGATCCCTCCGGTTCTGGCTGGATCATGGGAACTAATACCTAACCTTACTAACCTTATAACTTTGATAAAATTAAATACATGTTCGGTCTTTTTGGTACAATTCACTTTGCCATAAAACCAATTTGAAAAACTCAATCAGGTACTTGTGATATAAATATCAAAGCTTTTAGTACCTTAATTGTTTTTGAATTTTTAGAAATGCTCCCCCTCAACATGTGCATTGATTAAACGAAAATATTTAGCACAAGGAGGACGGCGTATACACACGAGTCTACAAAATCACAATTTTTATCGGTTTTTATATTTAAATCACATTTTCTCCCTTTATCAAAAATTTCAAACCATTTAATATTTTGGATACCAATGAATCTAAATATGCTAAAAAACTAGGAGAATAATGTGTTGATTATTCACAAGTCGACTGGAGAACATATTAATGCTCCCCCTTAATCTATGAGGGTACGTGTGAGTGACGAGTATAACAAATTTTGAAAGATTTTGAGTTTAACGAAAAACTCTTGAAAAACTTTATACTTGTCACTGACCAACGAAGGATACACTACATACTTATTATAAAGTGCAAGATATATTATACAAAAATATGATGATATTGACCTGAGTATCAGAATGATGAGATCATTCAGTTCTCTAAATAAGTCTATAGTCAACATCTCTTAGTCATCCACCAATAAAGCTTTCGAGATTCTCTTGACTATTTTTCTAGCAAGAGGTCGAACACATTTGAACGTGAGCTTGTGTGGTTGGTGGTGTGGGTGTTAATGTTGTCTTATAAGTAACCATTGAGGTAACAGTTTCAATGAGTGGAGTTCTTTGGACAGTTGGGTCCTCTTGATGAATAGGAACATCCACCATTGATTGAGTCTCGAGTTTAGCAGATGACAGAGTTAAACTGGTTTGTACATTTCTAGCTTGTTTCTCTACAACTTCTGTATCAATTTTGTATTCTCAGCTTTATTTTCCTCATCATTGAAGACATCTTGAACTTCATTATCAGATTAAGAAAGTAAGCTGCTTGAGCTACCAGAATTGTCATTTGGTTCATTGGGAACCTCTGGAATAATACCAGATCCTTCACTTGAACCTTCAGAAAGTTGTTGAATTTTGTGGTCAAGAAAGCTTCTTCTTCTTTTAAAAGCTTCCACAGCTTCCCCCGAATCAACAATCCTTTCTTAAGTAGACTCAAAGCTTTCTTGCAAGCCGCATTAAGAAGACTTGATGTGTAAAGCCCAAATATCCGAAGTACACAATTAATTCAAAATTGTAACACCAAAGTCAATTAAGTCGCGGATGTCTGAATTTCTCCTTATATGATGGTGAAGATATAAATTGAAACACCGAAGTCAACTAAGTCCTGGATGTCACAATTATACCCTCTAAATAGCCGAAATGATAACATCTAAGGCGACTAAGTCCCGAATGTACACATTTCTTCTTTCAAGATACTGACTATCTAAAGGAATCATCATACTTATCAAACCTATGTGTACCTCTTTTGTCAACGAATTCTACTCCTTCGAAAATAAGCTTAGTGATGAACTGATTGGGGAAATATTAATCGAATCAAAAACATATCTTCAACTTCAAGGCTTCTAAAACTACATAATTATTTCCAAACAAACCTAAGCCTTTTAAAACTATGAGGTGTTGGTAAAATTGATCGAATGTAGTTTTAAGCCTAAGCCACTAATCTTGAAATTTTATTTAAGCCCCTAAAGTTATTAACTTATGACAACTAAAGCCTTTGAAGTTAAAATTAAATTAACTCCCCCTCAAATTATTATCCATTAAGCCTAAGTTAAAACTTTTTCCATATAATTACCGTGACATGTTGAAGATAATTCGAAAACACTTTCTCCCCCTCGAACAAAGACCCGTATTCTATTTAAAGATCTATAGTATTTGTTTGAGTGGTCGAAATTTCTTGAAAATCTGTTTGTGGTGTCGAAAACTGATCTTGATTTGATTAGAACACTTTTCAAATGGTTAACCCGAACTTGATTTATAAAATCAATATTTTTGAGAAAAATCATTCGGGTTATAAAATTTATACCAATGGCAACCTAGGTCCTTTTAGTTTCAAGCTAAAAGGAGCAAGTTCCTAATTGCCATATGTTGCATTCTAAATCTTAAAGGTTGAAACACATAACATCTAAAGCCTAAATGAGTTAAAATTAATTAACTCCCCTTTAAATCATGATATGTTATTATCAAACCTTTTTCGTTTACTCCTTGATTATTCAAAAAGATCGTTTTGAAAGAATTATTAGCACATTTCTCCCCCTCAAATAATGTCCCGTTTTCTATTTAAAGAGTTGTAGACATTGTTTGAGTGATAGAAAATTCTTTTAAAATCTTTTTCTGATGAGAGACTAAGATGACTGATTTAGTTTTGAAAGACAACACCTTTTCCACCATGGTTAACACAAATAATTTTGAAGAATCAATGAAGAAAAATTATTTGGTTAAAAAGAAGACTTCTCTTCTATATGAAGAAATAACGCACTGAAACGTACATTACTCCTATGATGCATGGATATGAAGTAATCCATGCCCGGGAAAAATTAATTACCCGTTGTTAGGAACAACTGTCTTTTTGGCGACATGCTTTCCTCAGATTGAAAAGCGGGTTGCAGTCTGAAATAACTACAAGCCATGAAGACATGTTTTAAAAAATTTGAACTTCTGCTCGAACTTTATTTAAGGACCCGTGTCATTATTGAACGACATTTCTAGGTCCGTAAATATTATCGATTTACAGAAGACATGTCTTTAAAAATATTTTTGGTATTTTCTATTTTTCTGATTTTTTATGATATTTTTGTGGATATAAATATATACAATATATACATGGGATACATGAAGCGATTCCCCGTCATATGTTTTGAGCAGCCTGAGTCCAAATGCCAAAGGATGATCTGTATGACCTGCATTTGAAAACAGACGAATACGAAGAGTGTGGAACGTTGGATCCCCAATTTCTGTTGGGGTCCTGTTGGTTAGCACACATAGTAAGTTTCACAGAATCATCAATTGACTGTGGCACAGCTGTAATGGGAGTGACAGTGGAAATTGCCTTTTCCTGCTTGTTTTTACGATGGTACCTAGTTAATAGTTTCTGAGAAGTGTTACTAAATCTCTCAGTTATCATAATTTCACTAGTACTAACGTTTTCTGGTTGTTTTACGGGCATTACTTTGGATTTAGTAAACCTAGTTAAAGGGCACTATTCTTCTAAAGTGAATTTCCTCCCAGTGGACTGCCACTGATAACCGACATTGGTAAACAATTTACCAGTTGCCTGCCAGACTTGCTAAACCTGATTAACTCTCCAAACCTTTTTGACAGGGGGTTTCTTAACAAACTTCACATATTTCACAACACATTTATCGTGATTAAAAGACATTAAGTATTTGTTACAAGTTTTGCAAACAGAGTTAGAATTCGTATTAATTATAGTACTCTTATGGCTAATACTAGAATCAACACGATTCTTTCATTTCACACTAGACTTATTATTCCTAAGATGGTCTTCTACTTTCTTCGTGTCACTCTTAGCTGGCAAGGTCCTATCTTTCTTTGTATTGCTCATAAGCTTTGACCCGCTAGCTGCAGTGGCACCATTTACTCTAGTAGAAGGAATCATAAGTTCTTTAGTCTTATTCATTTTCCGTTGCTCTACGTGTGTTTGTGTGTTGTTAGGTGAAGTTTCACATGGTTCCACAAAAGTAACTCGCTTTTTCCTATTTAAAGGGGCATTAGCAATCTTTTTATCTCTTTTATGGACATCTTTTGGACAAGTGCCAATTACATATTCTAACAATTCCTGAGAGTGTTTGGTGTAAAGGCAGGCAGATACAAGTAAGCTATCTAATGGTTTTTCAACTCTAGCCTCTTCTACAATCTCGCGCAGTGTTGTTACACTTTCCTTAAGGCGTTTGAGATAATCTAGATGAACCTCCTTATTGTTTCTATTGTGAGAGGGAATGGGTTCAACATCAATTACATACATACCAGGATCAAGTAACTTTGGTTTTTTAGAAGGCATAATGACGCATTTTGTTTTTCCTTTTATCTGAGCCTTTAGGTTCTCAATTTCAGTTAACAAAGAAGTTGTCTTTTCAATGGTTTTAACACGCGTTAGCTTGATTGAATCATATAATTCCTTGTAATGCTGCTTAACTTTTTCGTTTTCTGCCCGAAAATGCTCATTTAGATCATGAAGGGCATTGACTTTTGCATTTAAATCTTTGTTCTGAGAATCTAAGGCCTTAAGGTCAAGAATGGGGTCTGCCTTACTATGTTTCTTTTACAAGCGAGTAATTTTCGCTTTCAGTTCTATAATTGTATTACCCCTTCCTTGAAGCTGTTCTTTTAGGTTTCCAATTTCAAAAACTGACTCAAATACAAGAGCATCCGAAGATGTCACTGATTTTTTGTTTCCAAAACGTTCCTTAAGATGTTGATACTTTAATTGCAAATTTAAGTGTTCCACCTCAAGTTTGGAAAAATATTTTATCATATCATCATGATCATCTTTTTGAATCTTTTGTGTCAAATTAGAATTTTCAGCTTCAAGTTCAGCAATACATTTTTGTGCAACAGTGTAAGCATCATGCATGTCAGAAAATCTAGATACAGTAAGCACAAAAGCTGTTGCAGTATAAAATACATCTTTGGAAAAGCATTCAGCAATTAGGTTCTCATTCTCAATGAGAAGATTTTTCTGCTCAATTTCATCGCAGTTCTTATCTACAGCATTTTGGTCCACCTCGGCCTCCATTTGATCAAAAACTTCTTTCATTTCCTTAATTTCATTGATGAGAGCTTTTTGAATTCCCTCAAAATGTTCTTTGATTGTTTTGAAAAATGGGATTACCTCAGTGAGATAACATATTTTTGTTTGTTCAAAACCCCTTTCCCCTTCAGTGAGACCCGTTGGCGTAATTCTCTTTTTACAGGTTTTATCAAATTCTGAAAAAAGTTGTATTAGTGCAAAAATATTAATTTTCACTTGACTTTTTGTTAGAAGCACCCTGGGGACAAGCGTTACAGGTGTATTTGGAGGATACACCGTCAACACTTTGATTGGTCTTGAAGCCGTGGTCTGCTCTTTGAGAGCTTCTGCTTTCATCTTAAGGAGATCCTTGGACCAAAATATCTGTTCAGGGGTCAATTGTTTTTGTGGTGTGAAGGTCACTAAATAATTCTCTTTCGAGTAATCATGTGGTGCAATCTTAATCTTCTTTTTCACACACTCTGGGTCTTTCATTTTTTTCATTCATTTGCTTGCTAGTAGTCTCAGCTATCTCTAGGGTGTCCTCTGAGTCATGAACTAAGATACGGGCATGGTTGGGCTTGACAGTCTCCTGACCACTATATAGAGCAGGTTGAATTTGCTTTGCTTTGGACAGATAAAAGGGATTCTTATAGCCTATTGCTACCTTCCTCTGTTCATCATAATGAGGTTTTGGTTTACATAACATGTGAACTGTTTAAAGAGACTGATCTTGTTTGAATAATCTATCCTCGACCTTTTCTTTTAAAGCTCTCATGTCCAAAAATTCTTCAAGATATTTATTTTCTTTATGTTTAAAATCCTTTTTCAAAGACGTAACTTCTTCTACCATTGACTTGTTATGATTAATGATAGAGTTAAGTTGCATTTTTACAGAATGAAGTTCCCTTTTCAATTTTTCTTCCTTAATATTACGGTCAGTGATAACTATTCTTAACTGTTCATCAATCTTTTGTTCTCTTTCTGTTAATTCAAACTTGGCCCGTCTTTCATACAGTTTGACTTGTTCCTTATATGTCGCAAGTTCAGCAGTCAATTATTTATCAACCACATTGTTCTGTGTTGTCACAGAGACACATTGGGTAGACAGTTCATGCATATCATTTAATATCATCATGTATGCATCAGTTGGTACAGAAGATACATTACTTTGTACAACTGGCACTGCGTTGTCCTTTACATACTGATCATACGGAATCATATTACTATCACTCGTATAATCATCATGTGAGTCAACAACGTAGTTTGGTTGTACTTCGTCATGCATCTCGTGTACTTCATGATGTTCACAAACAGCATCCTGATAGTTGTCATGGTCTAGTACCTCAGATAGAATGTCTGAATCATAAGACCAACTGGCTTTATCATAAACAGGATCTGCGGATGAGAGATTTGCCATGAACATAGTCTGTGTAGTGGGAGCCTCATCAACATCAGAATCAAATGCATCACAATCATCAGCTTGAAACACATTATCCACAGTGAGTGCTAAATCTTAAACTAGTTGCTCATCCACATCTTCATCAACCGCATTGTCTTGTCCACCTGCAATAAACAGCAACTGCTCTTCATCCAATGCCACCCCATTCTCCTGAGCTTACTTCAGCAGCATCTTGTCTTTGAAGTATTATAAGTTCTGTAGACGCTTGGGCTTAGTGCAGTTTCTTGCAATGTGACCTATACCGTTGTAGTTGTAACATTTAATCTGTCGTGCTTGACCTGGATTTGCATTCCCAATTCTGTTCTGAGCTCCCCCATAACCAGCTGCACCTGTATCATTCCTAACTCTGTTCTGAGCTCCCCCATAACCTGCTGCACCTGTACCCCTTGCATTGTTCCCATGTCCTCTATTCTGTCGACCCTGGCCATTCTGAACAACAACCCTACCGTCTTGAACCGTGGCTTGGTTCCTTGCATTTGATGAAGTTCTGAGTTGATTGTTGATTTAAGGAAGGTACGTTTTGTATGATTGGGTAAGTAGGGCAAGTGTGTTGGTTAAGTTCTCAATTAAGTTGTCCGTTGGAGAGAGTCCTGAGTCAAGTTAAGTGTTGTTAGCAAAGTATGGTTGAAGATGTGTGGATGGTAGAGTGGTAGATGATTGTGAGTAGTACCGCTGATGTGAAACATTATACATCAAGGCGAGAGGATCAACATTGGGTTGAGTCAAGCGTTCCAACATCATTTTGTTCTCATTAGCATGTGCCTCGTATTGCTTCAGATAAACATACAGCTGATCATAGTTGGAGTCCCTCAATCCTCTGTTCAGTTTCACTGCTGTTACGAATCTACCCCATTCCGGCAACATGTTATTAACAAACTTTGAATTCAACTGCATTCTGGACATGGTCATCTTGATGTTTCACATGTCGTTGATGAGCTTGGCAAACTGGACATAATAGTCATGAATGGTTTCTCCTTTGTTCTGACGGAAGTGTTCAAAGTCATCATACAGTTGTGATTCACAATCTTCTTTTGTTAATTTAGAACCTTCCAGAAGCATCTTCACATTATCTCAAATGTCTTTTGCATCAGTGTAATGATTGATAAGGGTGTAGATGTCTTTTGGTAACCCTTGAAGTAGGATATGTGTTGCCTGAATGTCAGCGTTATACCTATCCTTATCTTCAGGTGAAAGATCAGAATAGACTCGAGGTCGTTCTGGACCTAGTTGCTGGGCACCTTCTGACCCTTCAGCAATTGTGTCCCTAATAGTTTCTATCTGAAAAGGTCCTTCATCAATTGACTTCAAGATGTTCACCCCATTCTCTTTACCTCGACAATACAATCGAATACGTTGTTGCCATGATGCGAAGTCAGTCCTATCAAGCATAGGTGGTTAGGTTTCGGAACTGGCACATTGGATATCTTCCGAAAGATTAGCCATCTTAATTGATTGTGAAATGATTTAAGTTGATCGAACAATGATTAGTGATTGTATGTTAAAAGTGGTGATGTTTGTTCAAGTGTTTTGTTTTTTGAGTTTGTTACGTTTGTCAAATTTAAAATAGTCCAAATTCTAAATAATGTATCAAACTGCTAGATTAGAGCTCAAACCGCTACTGTCAAACCGTTATGAAGAATTATACCAAACCGCTACCACGAAGAAAAATGGCCAGAGGTTTGTTTCCCAAAACACCTTGAGAAAAATCTTCAATAAACCTGTAACAAACCGCTACGAATGGTAAACCGATACGAAGACAAACTGTCAAACCACTACGAATGGTAAACCGCTACGAAGACAAACTTTCAAACCGCCACCAAGAAATGAAATGGGCAGAGGTTTGTTTCCCAAATCCCTATGAGAAATTGTCTTCAAAAACCTATAAACCAAACTGCTATAACAGTGTACCAAACCGCTATAACATTGTACCAAACTGCTATAACAGTGTACCAAACCGCTATAACAGTGTACCAAACCTCTATAACAGTACAGTGTACCAAACCGCTATAACATTGTACCAAACCGCTATAACAGTGTACCAAACCGCTATACTACACGACAAACCGCTAATATAGTGTACCAAACCTCTATAACAGTGTACCAAATCGCTATACTACACGACAAACCGCTAGTACAGTGTACGACTCTGACAAACCTGTAGTACAGTGTACCAAACCACTATAATAGTGTACCAAACCTCTATAACAGTGTACCAAACCTCTACGAAGAACTTCAAACTTTTTCACCAAAAACACCTAAAAATCACCCTTTTGAATTTTTTTGCTTGGTTTCTTTTGCACAACTAAGTCCTAGAAGGTTATAACAACTAGAAAAACATCAACTTTAACACATCTAACATCAAAATTGATGAAACCCAAGAACAAGAGCAATAACCATTTAAAACCCAAACTTTGATCTAAACCAACCAAGAAAATGCGCACACAAACGATCTAATCATCCCGTGAGCTCTGATACCAATTGTAGGATATTAGAAATTATAACACAATAGAAGATAGATGGATTAGCCAAATCTAGAGAGAGAAAGTGAGAGAAAAGCTTTCTAGAGAGAGAAAGTGTAACATGTAAATGAAATGACTAACCACCTCTTCCAAGGCATGGAAGAGGCTTATATAGTTGCATACAAAACCGGCCCAAGGCCTTGGTATGGGCTTACACGTTGGGTTTAATTACCCGGCCTAATACCGAACGTCATACGATTAACTAATAACTACGAGCTATAATAAACGGTAAAATACACGGGGTGACCGAGTCTTTTTATAATATCTAACAATAAGCATCATTGAAAGTGTGTATTTGAAACAACATTAGGAAACCATAAGTTAAAAAAATCAAATACCAAAAATTCCCTAAACAACAAGGATTCAGTAGAGAAGCTATAGAAGGCATCAAGTTTAGGCCATATATATAGGTTTGCAAGGCGGATCAACCTAGAAATATATAAAAAGGTTGATATATTTTGATGTAGCAGCAAGCTACATGATTAATACACATAGTATCTTTCATGCTAATTTGTTGGTGTTCTTGGATTTTGCTTGAAATAAACAACGAATCAATTTATTGGTTTTTTCACTGCTAACTATCTTAGTAGTCTGTGTGACTGTCTTCGAACATGAGGATAATTGTATTTTTTTTGTGCAGGTCTAATCCCAGTGGATATCGTAACGATGATGATGATAGTCACATAGTGGCTGGTGGTGTTTGTTACTACATTTTAAGTGGACATTATAAACCAAAGCTACCTATGCAGTCACAAGGCATATTCACTTATGCAATAGCTATAATTAGCTTATATAGTACCAAAATTCTTTCTATAACTTCATCTTCTAAAGGTGAGGATTTAGTTTATTCTACTTCATGCTTCCATCAAGAACGTATTAATGACATGCTTTATCTTACATTAGCTTATATTACTACTATTATTTGATGAAACATAATACGCAAACTTTCTAATTAAAGTTAGTTGCAAGATGTATGTTATAACGATTTTTACTTTAAGTGTTTGTATTTATTGTGCAAGTGTTTCCTTTAGTCTATACATATAAATTTTATTTATTTATCTATTAAAAATGTGTGTGCAGAGGAAACTATGAGCTATAAAGTCAACGCAAAAATGGCTTCCTTTGTTAGGATTTCAGGTGATTCATCATAACCTATTTCTTACTGTTTTTTAATAATTTTGTTTTATTTTGTTTTTGGTTTTTTCTATGTTCCTAATTTAGCATTTAATGCTTACTTTAAATTAAAGTTTATCTTAGCTGACTTGAGTGCAATACTGCAATGTTTGACTATGGGAATGTCGTGAAAGGTCACACCAAAATAAATTTAATTCTCAAACTGATGTTGGAAGATGTGTGGCTAATGTTAGCACGATAACTATTCCCATCCCACAAATTTAGTTGGTGACTACACCAAGTTTGGTGTCTGGTAGTCGAGTTCATTATTTTGTTTAGATTATGTGCAAGTCTGATAACTGGATAATGTTATATATATGTATTGAAGCATCATATTGCTATGACATTGTAAGGAAAGTATAGAACATAACCATTGATAGATTTGGTGTTTATTTTTGTTTATTTTCGGGCCTTGAGCTTATTTGTTTTGCTTATGTTTTATAAGACCGTTTTCTTTTAGTTTTTTAGGCTTATGATCTTATTTTCACTTTTTAAGCTGTAATAAGCTGTCAGAGGTGTTTGAGGTTAGGTTATGGCTGACCACATGGTGGAGCACGAACATCCAAATATACCGTAAAACTACACAGTACGCAAACGGCCCGCCTCAGAGCGCGGGTTTGAAAACCTCGTTAAAGATAAATAAGAGTAGAGAAATGATAACGCTCTAAATATACATATAATATCCCTCACTAATATGCTATTTATCTATATAATGATATAAAATATTACGTCTTTAGATACTTATTTGATTAATATTTATTGTTGGAATAAACGAAGCGAAGAGGACTGGAAATGTGAAGAATATTTGTTAGATACGTTAACGATCGTTAAATGAAGGACTAAAGAAGAAAATAAAGGAAATAAAAGCCAAGTGCGGCTTACTTCTGAGGAAGTATGGCGTACTTGTGAGCGGGTATTTGCAATTAATTCAAAGGCTAAGTACGACGCACTTCTGAGGAAGTGCGACACATTTTTCACCCGCAGCTGCGAAATTTACTATGATTAGACCTTGCATTGATGGGAGACTGATCGTATACTTCCCACACTTCTACCCTACGTTTTGGAGTGCTTCAAGAGTCTATATAACATATATAAGTCTTGGAGATTTCAGATAGAAAACACATAGAACCAAAATTAAAGAAGAAATAGTAAAGTAGGATGGACTGGCATCAAGTTCATCCTATCTTGCTTGAGATAATCATAGTTGAACAAATTTATAGTTGCTATTTTGGTTGCTTAACTTCTGTGACAGAGGAGTATTGTGTTGGAATTGTTACTTGGGTTGAATAATAACTTTTTGTTTGGGAAAACTAGTGTAATCACGTTTGTGCTTGTAATCGCTTGGTATAAACTCTACAACCTTTTAATATGAAGATTTCTGAATTTCATATGTTTGTTATGTGTTTACTTCCTGTGATTATGGAGTAGTACCATTATGTTTGTTTGGGCAAAGTAGAATATATGATGTGAATATATATTATTGATACATGCTTATGCTTATATGAATGATATACTCGATATTGCTATGCTAAGATCATTGATATTTGTTTGATTTGTCATTGTGGTAGAATTGGGTCGAAAGGCTCTATTACTTTGATATAATTTCACGTTGTTTGTCTATGAGCAGTTCGACATTAATCTTGTGAGAATTGGTTAATAAAACTAGTATCAATCTAAGTGTAATAACGTTTAATGCATAATCTCATGTCTAACGGACTTAATTAGGAGAGTATGTTCTTTATATAATCATCCATAAACCTATTTTAATGCATTTGGAATGTTGAGAATTAAAGGCCGAAAGGATTTCTTATCATATTGAATAGATATTTGCTTGATTGATTACCCGTCGTTTTTTGCCTATATGCCTTGTTTGTGTGTGCACCTCTATCCGCGTATATGTTTATCTTTATATTTCTCAGCCTAAACAAACATATTTTAATCAACTTGTTTACAAAACTGTTAAATTGGAATTCTTGTCTTTTAATAATCAATAATCTTAGTCTTTGGACCCGTGACAATCTAAAGATATTTTCTACAAAATATGTTAACTCTAAGGCACAACAATCTCATGGAACGACCTGGTCTTACCTAAAAGAATTATACTACATACGTGGGTTAAACTTTACCCGTGTGTTGGTTTATAATTGGTAGAAATAATTAATATAAATTTAAAGCTTTTACAACGCGTCAAGAAATCTTTGGCAAGAGGTGAAGTTCAACATGACAAGAGGGTGCTATTTATAGCAAGAGCATCAAAGATAGGACTCAACGCGCTAGTCAACATGTTTCACCTATTTGAGTCTATTGCTTATAACTAGACGTTGCCTCTTTATAAACCCCATTGAAAACTTCACTCTATGTTTCCCAACATTAGATAAAAGGTTTAAGGAAGTAAAGATAGCTTTTACGAAAGAAAAAAGAGGAAGCACCCCATTAACAACAAGACCAAGTCTCATAAATATAGAAAGAATGCTTCATTGGCTTGTCCAAGAGACCAAGCAATACAAAAAGGTTTTTGGTATTTAAATTCCAAATTTAAATTAATTAAATGATATACCATTTAATTTTACAATTAACTTATAACTACTTGCATTGATTTAACTAAGTTAATTACTTGGCATATTTAGCAAACCATTAACCATAAAGAGGAATGTGTTTGAACTAAATATTTTAAGTTAGCTTAACTTATCTATTCAAAACAAAAAGATTAATTAGGTCATAATAAGATTATATTCATTTCTTCACTTGCATTTGATCATTTTATAAAAACATAAATCTACAAGTGTGTTTTATAAAATGTTTTGAGTTGGGTTTTGATATGTGTTTAATCACATATCAATTTTCCTTATTAAAACGAGCTTAAATGACCAAAAACAAATATAAAATACATTGTATTTGTCTATTTTGTAAATTGTATTATGCAAGTAACGGATATTTACAAAAGGACAAAAATATGGCCAAATGGACAAAAACGAGCACGAGATTAGAAGAGCCTGAGAAAACGAAGCTGAGGACGTATTCATCTATAAATGGGCCAATCCGTACCCGTTTTGTAGGCCGGGTCAGCCCATGAAGCCCAAGATATAAGCCCAACAACAAAAACCGGATCCAAAGTCAATTTTCTATAAAGAAAGGTCAAAGTTACTGTACCTCCATTTTCCCTCTCATTTTCACCTGCAACGAGTAAAACAGGTAAAACCATTCCAATCCAACACATATCCTCTCCCTTATAGAAGACCAACGTGGCACCTTTGACATCATTACTTTGACAAGTTGGCAATCCCAAGCACTCCTATTAGCTGTTGAGACGTGGAGAGTGATCAAGGGCTCAAAATGGATGGAAAAAGGATTGGTTATGAATTAAGGGCTAAGATTGTATGATTGGGAACGCTCCTCTTCTTCTGGATCCTTCTCTCCTCAACTATAAATAAAGAGTTTCTATCACACAGCGGAATATCTAGTTTTTAAGTAGCTTTTAGTGTAGCTTTAGCTTATTTCCAGTTTATTGTAATGATTTTAATGTAATTTCCTTTTTAAAGCTTGTAATCTCTTTATAATTAATAAAATTCTAGTTTCATTTAAATTGTGTATTGAATTCTGTTTTTACTTTTAAACAAAATTGTTTAAGATGAGTTTGGATTTCACTTAATAAGTTATAAGCTCTCTGGTTACTCTATAAGCTATTCCTTATTTAGTTAAGCTCTCTAAGGCTTAACTGAATAATCCTTTCACCTAAATAACCTCAAAATCAGTTTAAGCTTTAATAAGGATGATAAGCCAGACTTGGATGGGCTTACGGTACTATACCAGCGTATGAAAATAAGTTGGAGCTTGTAGATAAGCTCTAAAGAGCATTTATATGTCCTTGTTTTGAGCAAAGGACAAGGTTAGTTTACTTTTACTAGTTTAAGCTTAATTTCCTTCTTAGCTTACTAATTTGCTTATTCTCTGCTTAAATGTGCTTATTCTGTCTTATTATAGCTTATTATGTCTAGTTTATAGTTTAGTTTAGCTTGTTTTAAGTTTAAAAAGAATCAGTCCATTTTTAGTTAAAATTGCTTATTAGTTTAACTTATTATCTAGTGCTTATTCTCCTAAGATTTTTGCTTATTTGTCTTTAATTGTCTTAGTACTTAATCTGTTTTAGCATTTTGTAGCTTATTTAGATATGTTTTAGCTTAAAAATTGATTTTCAAATTTTAAAGGGGTGTTTGGGTTAAGAAATTTTAGCATGGGAAAAGGTAGTGCAGGGTGTTTTTAGTGATTAAAATGGATTTGATAAGCTCTTATTAGGTCTAAATGCTAGATTTAATAAGCTTAGATTAAGTTTTGTTTTATTTTTAGTTTGTTTGATCAAAATCTCAAGTCTGCCATTTCAAAAGTATTTTAAACTGTTTGATTCTTAGATTTATAAAAAAGTTTGCTTAATGAGTAGTTTTAGTGTTCAAAAACTGGTTTCATATGCATCATTTAGCATCTGTTTTGAGTCATTAAACTTAAGAATAACCTTTTAAATATTTTTGATAAAAATAAGTCAATAGGTGTCAATGTTTTGGTTTGTTCTTAAAAGTTTTGATATTGCAGATTCATTCATAGTTAGAATCTAGCTTATCTTTGATAAACTTTGATTGATTTAAGCTTATAGTAATCTGTTCTTAATATCTTTTCAGCTTATAGTATGTCAAATGTGTTTTTGAGTCTTAAAACTCATCTGCAAGTAGTCAATTTCTCACAAAAAATGTACAAAAAAGTTACAAACTGTCATTTCATTTCATCTTTTTCTAGCTTATTTCTTAAACTTAATTTCTTAAATCATGCTTATTTTAGTAATTTGAATCTAGTTCTTTATCTGTTTTTAACTTTTAGCTTATACCTAGTGCTTATTTGTCCTTTAATCTTAGATTAAAGTTTTGGTAAAAGTTATTTAAACCTCCTTTTGTGTCCACTGTCTTAATGCTTTTAATTACTTGTCAATTTAGTTTGTTTGCTTATTTCTAGTCATTAGAGCTTATTAGGTTTAGGTCTAGGTTTGTTTCAGCTTATTTGCTTTTCTTATTGCTTATTGAGTCCAAAGATCCTAACAGTTTTAACTAAATGTCAAAGTCTAAAAAAAACTGTCACTTTTAACTGTCTTTTTATAGCTTATTAATAAGCTCAAGTCTTAAGTCCTTTATTAAAGTTTATCATTTTAGTTTTTTCAAAAAGAAAAATAAAAAAAACGTTTTCCAAAAAGGGACACTGACAAGACTCGAACCTGTGACCTCCCTCACACAACACACACGCCTTAACCATCCTGCCCTTGAGTCTTTTTCGTTTAGGATTACTTTTATATATTTCTTATACAAGTTTATTTCCAACTTATTTTGCTTATTTGATTTTTAGCAGCTTATTGAAAGTAGCTTTTTGAACCGTTTTTCTTTGTAAACCTAAAAAACAGTGTCTAGTATTTTTCTAAATTTTCTCAAATTTTTAGGATTAAGTTTAGTATTTTTAGTTTAATTTTTAGACTTATTTAGTTTTAAAAATAGTTTTAGATAGTTTAAAAATAACAAAAAAATATTTTTTTGTCATTTAAAAAATAGTTTAATACATTTAGTTTAAGAAATTTACATTTTGAGTTTTTAGAGTTTTATTTTTGTCTTATTTGGTTAATTAGTTTGTTTTAAATTGTTAATTGCTTTAAATGTCGTTAGGATTTTTAAATTGCCTTAGTTCCTAGATTAGCGTGCATTTATATGCTTTCCCTTTGCGTTAGTAGGTTTAGAATTCAAAATCCAAAATTTCGATTATTCAAGCACGCGATCACGAACCGAAACAAGATTTTCAATATTCACGCTTCGTTGAAAAAACGACTCGGGAACGATTTGAACTTTATCATTTCCTAAGGGTAATCTTCTCATCAATACTTTCCAAAAATATATTTTATTAGTGATTAGCTTATTACTCTTTCACAAGAGTAGTTTGCCTAGCCATGAAGAAGAAAAAGAAGAAAAAAAGGTTTGTTTTGGTTTTGGCTTGAAGGATCGATATTTGTGATTCGAATATCAAGGTACCTTTGAATATTTATTTCGTACCTTTTTGGAACTAGGGTTTGGTACCTTTGAATTTGATTTTGTTATTTGGCTTGGTATTTGAGTAAAGCTTCTGCTTCGTTTGTTCGAATTTGATTGTTTGTTTTGTGCTTTTAATTACCAACAAGTGGTATCAAGAGCTAGGTTTGTTTAGCCATTGCTTATATATCTCTACATTATATATAACGGCATAAGCATTTGACTATTTAATGCCATGTCATTAATTATTTTTTTCTTCATAATTTTGAAGTTAAATTTAGGAGACGACAATTTTTTGCCACGTGTCGTGTCATGTCATCACGCATGCCATGTCATTTATATGACACCTATGCAATAAACTTTTTGAAAAATAATCCGGTCACGCATGCCATGTCATTTATATGACACCTATGCAATAAACTTTTTGAAAAATAATCCGGAATAAAAATTCCAGGCATGGGATTCGAACA
>BQNB010103416.1:6017-21763 GCA_026074375.1 Tanacetum coccineum | reverse complement strand
TTCTCCTTTTCGAAGAAGCCGACTCTTTTCTTGCTATAGAGGATGATCCAACTTCACCGGAAGTTGATCCAACATATTATCACCCTGATGGGGAACCATCACCACCTCTTCAAGGAAATTATTTTCCTAAAACTCGAAAAGATCTTAAGATTTGTGAAGCAAACAATGAAAAATCTTCAGTTAATGAGCCCCCTGAGGTTGAGCTCAAGGACTTGCCACCTCATTTAGAATATGCATTTCTAGAGGGTAACGACAAGTTGCCCATCATAATTGCAAAAGATTTGAAGAATGAGGAAAAGGCAGCTCTAATCGAGGTTCGTAAGTCCCATAAGCGAGCCATCGCTTGGAAACTTTCCGATATCAAGGGTATCAACCCAGAGTTTTGTACCCACAAAATTCTCATGGACGAGAACTACGAACCGATGGTTCAGCATCAAAGGCGGGTAAATCCAAAAATCCACGACGTCATCAAGAAAGAAGTTGAAAAGCTTCTTGACGCCGGATTGATTTATCCGATCTCTGACAGTTCATAGGTAAGCCCGGTGCATTGTGTACCGAAAAAGGGTGGCATGACCGTCGTCAAAAACGATGAAAAAACGATCTTATCATACCGACTCGATTGGTCACAGGGTGGAGAGTGTGCATCGACTATAGAAAGTTGAAAGGAGGCTACCCGAAAGGACCACTTCCATATGCCCCCTTTCATGGACCAAATGCTCGAAAGACTCGCGTGAAGACCAATTCTTTGTTTCCTCGATGGCTTTTCGGGTTATTTCCAGATTCCCATAGACCCGAAGGACCAAGAAAAGACAACCTTTACTAGCCCATACGGAAGGTTTGCCTACCGCCGCATACCTTTTGGGCTATGCAATGCGCCTGGCACATTCCAACGATGTATGATGGCAATCTTCCACGACATGATCGAAAAAACAATGGAAGTGTTTATGGATGACTTTTTAGTCTTCGGGGATTCTTTCTTCTACCTTGCTGTTATCCCATTTGGACAAAAATGTTTAAACCGGTGTTGAAGACACCAATTTGGGTCCTAAAACTGGGAGAAAAGCCATTTAATGGTAAAAGAAGGCATTGTTCTTGGCACAAAATCTCCAAGTCGAGAATTGAGGTCGATACTCTGCAGTAAAGGTTGACGTTATCGCTAAGCTCCCTCACACGATATGTGAAAAGGTGTCCGAAGTTTTTCTTGGGCAGCCGGTTTTTACCGTACGTTTCATACAAGACTTCTCATGAAATAGCCCGCCCAATTGACTAACCTGCTTTTGAAAAAAGAGACTCCATTTTTCTTCTCAAAAGAGTGTATCGAATCATTTAATACACTTAAAGAAAATTGTCTGATAGGCTCCGATTTTGATTTGCTCCCGACTGGGGACTTGCCTTCGAACTTATGTGTGGGGTGATGCCTATAGTAGATTTTGCGCATTTGCGGGCAGTCTAGGGTGAACGAAAAAAACAAAGCCATTCTAACCAATACACTATGCCAGCAAAACCAGGACTGAAGCTCAAGCACAACTTACAATGACGAATACCGAAAAGGAATTACTTGCCGTAGGTTAAGCTTTTGAGAAAATTTCAAGTCAATATCTTGTTTTGTCTAAGAGCATAGTGTATACCGACCATTCTGCTATAAAGTATCTCTTCGCTAAAAGGAGCTAAGCCAAGACTGTCATGCGTGGATCCTTGATGCTCCAAGGAATTCGATGTTATCATCTGAGATAAAAAAAAGGAGGAGAGAATCTGGCCGCCGATCATCTTTCCAGACTTGAGAACCCTCATCAAGATAAACTCGAGAACAAGGAAATCACGGAAACATTTCCTCTTGAAACTCTTGGTATCGGGTTGCTCTTCGTGTTGATAGTACCCCATGGTTTGCAGATTTTGCAAACTACCATGCGGGGAATTTCATTATCAAGGGAATGTCATCCTAGCAGAAAAACAAGTTTTTCAAAGATGTCAAACAATACTTATGGAGATGACCCCTTCTTGTTCTCAGAAATTGTGCGGATCAATGATCCGGCGGTGTGTGCACGACAAAGAAGCTCTCGACATTCTCAAAGCTTGCCACAATGGACCCACCGGGGGACATCACGGTGCAAATCTCACCGCCAAAAAGGTCTTTGATGCCAGATTCTTTTGGCCTTAGAATAGAGAAGATGGCACACGAGTTGGTTATAAAATTGTGACTTGTGCTACGGACAGGAAAAATTTCAAAAGGGATGAGTGCCTCAAATTTCCATACAAGTTTATGAAATTCTTTTGACGTTTGGGGCATTAGGAACTTATCGGGACCGTTCCATCTTCTAGGGTAACAACATACATACTTGTGGCTGTCGATTACCTATCAAAATGGGTTGAGCAATGGAGCTCTACCCACCAACGACGCCTGAGTATAGTAGTTTGCAATTTCTTAAATCTATCTTGCCAGATTTGGTGCCCCGACGGTGCCATCATCAGTGATCGTGGAACACATTTTTGCAATGACCAGTTTGCAAAGGTCATGCTTAAATATAGAGTCACTCATCGTCTCTCCACCGCATATCACCCACAGGACAAAGTGGCAAGTTGAGGTATTCGAATCGTGGGTTTAAAAAGAATTCTTGAAAAGGACAGTTGCTTGGTTGGGGGAAAATCGTTGCCTCTTGGTCGGTCAAAAATGGATGCACGCCTTATGGGCTTTTCCGTACAGCGTTACAAAACACCCATCGGGTGCACTCCGTACAAGCTTGTATATGGAAAGGCATGTCATCTGCCGATTAAGTTGGAGCACAAAGCTTACTGCGGCCCTTAAACATGCAAAACTTTGTTCTTAAAAACCGCGGGTGATCAACGGCAAAGTTCAAACTCATTGAATTAGTGAACTGCGTGATCAAGCCTATGAAAAATTTCTTTGATTTACAAAGAGAAAACTAAGAGGATTCATGACGCAAAGATCAAAAACCGCGTTTTCAACGTCGGTGATCAAGTCCTCCTCTTTAACTCAAGATTGAAAATTTTCTCCGGCAAGTTGAAGTCCCGTTGGTCAGGACCATTTACCATTGTTCGCAGAAGTTTTTCGTTTATGGCACCGTTGAGTTATCCCAGACATTCGTGGCCAAATTTTCAAAGTAAATGGTCATCGTCTCAAGCCCATCCTACTTGGAGGTGATATCCGGCTACTGGATATCCAGGACCTCACCAAAACGTTTCCCTTCAGGTGACAACAATTTACGGGAAATGGGTCAGCTTACTGACACTAAACAAGCGCTTCGTGGGGACCGGACCACCCCATGCTTTCCTAGTCTTATCCTCCCAGTGGTATATTACATTAGCTTAGTAATGAAATAAGTGTTAGTTGTTGTGAGGAGGTTGCTCCTCTTTCCTTTTCATGTTTTGTGTTTTGTGCTGTATTGTCCAGGATGTCCGGATTTTTGAAGCCTCTCGTGCTCACAGTATTTGTCCTTCAATCACAAGAGCTTCACAATCCTCCTGCTTCATTTGGGAATCACGATATCCTAAATTCTTATCGGACTAAAGATATATCTGTTTAACCATAATTCATAAACGGCTTAGGATTTACGTAGAAACCCTTCGTAAAACATTGAGGACAATGTTTCAATCTAGTATGGGGGGGATCTTCGATTTGATTGTGTCTGCAACCATTGTTTTTCACGTAATCCTGTTTTTACCACCAAAATTTCAAAAAAAAAGAAAAAAAAAGAAAAAAAAATGAAAATATTTAAAAATCTTCAAAAATAAATAAGTGGTTTTTTTTTGTTGTCACATTTTTCTGACTTTCCTGCTTGTGTTAGAATAAGGAGTAAATTTGACTCGATCAGAGCGTGTGAGCTTAGCTTGTTCCTTAACTTTTTGGATCTATGCAATTCCGAATATTCGCGAGAGACGAAAAATGATAAGTTGTAAGTATGAGCTGGATGCCAAACAGTGGGAGTTATTGGAAATCTTAAGAGCTCATGTGTGTAATTTGTCGATTTTTATTCCCAGAAGCACTTACCTGATGTAATTAATTATACGTGCTACTTTTGGAAATTAAACTTAAATCAATAATTTTTATGTAATATATAGCAAAAACTTTAGCCTAGTTCAAATTTATACTTGAATTTTTCAAAAAGATGTTTTTCCAAATATAAAAAAAATGATGAAAAATGCAAAAATATAATAAATATAAACTGTAGGTTGATAAAAGTTTGTTGCATCTTGCCGGCTCACAACCGATGTTACAGCCTTCTAAAGAAAGCCCATAGTAAGAATAATAATCCGAGACTGATAAAAGTTTGCTGCATCTTGCCGGCTCACAATCGATGTTGCGGCCTTCTAAAAGGTCGAGGGTTAAAATTGCATAAATATTTAATATTAAGTGTGAATTAATAAATAAAAGATTTTTTTTAAAAATTCAAATATGCTTTTGAACTTTGGCTATTCTATTTTATAAGTTATGTGTATACGAAAAAACCTTGAGGTTTTTGAAACCTAGGTTCGGTGAGTCTGGATACTAGTCTCTGTGGGGCTGTCGCAAAAGTGCTGGTCAGACATTAACCGCAAGGTTGGGATGTGCCGAGATACGAAAGTCGCTACATGGGATGACTCTTCGCCTGCTAAAACTTATTATTCTTCGGGTTGATACTTGTATGAAGAGATAGAATGTTGCAAAAGCTTGATCCATGGTTGAGGTTTCAAATAGCATCATACACTAGATATAAATTGTCGGATGAAAAGTTTACAGTTGCAAATATGAGTTAGTGTTAGCAGCTTACTCATAAGTAACGGTGATTTCGTTAAGCTTGTTTGGCATAGTGAAAAGTCGTTGGGAACGAGAATTTATCTTTTTGGGCGGCATTCGTCGCGATCACGAATGCATCTCTGTTCTATGTAATCCTTAAAGTTATTAAATAACGGAAGTCAAAACGTTCTAGTTAGTTGATTAATGAAAAATGAAAAATACAAAAAGATGTATAGGGATAAGTGTATATATATAAAAAAATGGTTAAGACGGGGATTTTCAAAACCTATGAGTCTTTAACTCCCTTGATGAACACTTAGCTACTTTTCAAGGTTATTAGTCGAGGGTGATCGAGATTCTTAATTTTTCTAAATGCTTACTTCATAGCATTGCGTGAGGACACGGCAATACCTTAGTATGGGGGATCTTTGGTATGTGTTTAATTACACATACCTTTTACCTTTAAAAACAAGTTAAAATAACCAAAAACGGACTTAAAATGCCAAAAATATGCTTGTTTTGCTAATTGTGTTGTGCATGAACGAATATCTAAGAAAAGGACAAAAAACGAAGCCAAAACGACAAAACCGGACACGGAATGTAAAAGTATGGTAAAGACAAAGTCAAGACAAAGCCTAAGTCTGAAAAAGTCAACCAAAGTCAAACTCAAAGCCATAAATGAAGAAAAATAAGTTTAGGGGCCAAAATTGCCAAATCCCTAACTTATTTAATGAAGGAAATGAGGAAAATACTTGTGAGGGACCAAAACTGCCAATACACCAAAAAAAATACCACATGGGTCAAAACTGCCAATCCATTATTCTTGTATCACAAAAGGACCTCTTTTGCAAACCTTATATAACACTTGAGGGGGTGTTTTTGCCTTTTTTTCAAAACTATAAGAAACACAAGGACGTGTGTTGCAAACATGCCTAAAGCAAACGCGTAAAACCCTAAAAATAAATTGTGAATTACATAACGTCGTACAATGACCTAAAATACGAGGTGTTATACGTTTTTTGCAATGAACAGAATGAGGAGTGAGTGACTTAGTATCCATTCAATTATTGAATGTGTTTGTCTTCATGGTTTAAGATTCATAACAAAAAGTGAAAGAAAAAGTGTTTTTATAAACTTGAAGTTGTTAATCCAAATCTCAATTGTTTAAGTGGACTAAGCCATAGGCTTCGGCCGTTTTCTGCAATGAACAGAATGAGGAGTGAGTGTCTTAGTGTCCATTCAGTTGTGGGTTTGTGATTACATGCTTCTAGGTTATCTTTAAAAAGAATGTTTTTGACAAAAGTTTCTAGAAAAAGTTCTCAAAATCTGTTATTGTGGAAAAATGATACTCTTTTACAAAACAATTTTAAGAAGTTGATTGATTTCTCTTTAATTTTTCATAAAAGAGTATTGCTTTAAATCAAAAGAGAAATCATCATCATTCTTGAAAGAGTATCATGTCAAAAAGAATTTCTGGTGAGGATATTCTAAAAACAGAAAGAGAGAGTTAAATCCATACGCGAAAAAGCAAATCAAAAGTGTGTTCGAAAAAGAATTGCCAGAACACACAAAAATTGGTAAATCAAAAGAATAAAGCGTATGGCATGTGCTAGAAAAAGCAAGAACGAGCACATGGGAAACAAACTGATCAAACATATGTTCAAAAAGAATTGCCAGAACATATAAAACAGACAGAGTGGAAAAAGACAAAAATGTCAAATGAATTGTGCTAAAATCAGACTGCTGTGGAAACAAGAGCTCTCAAAGATGATCAAACATCGAATTGCTCTTGTTACTACTAACACTACTCACAATTGAAGATTCGATTTCTGTACAATCATCATGGCACACTACAACAACATGCGAGCTCCGACTGGTATCACCATGCACTGCAGCCGTCCCATCCCAGAACAGCAATTGTAGCAATAGTATTGAATCTTATGGATGCTAACCAAGACAAAGTTTGATCTCGAGCATACGTGCAAATCGAGCCAGAAAACCAACTTCCATGACAACTTATATACATATCACGACCCTGAATCATCCAAGTACGATCAACATTCGACCAACTTCTCTCAGTGCACACCACTTCCAAATGATTTATCTATGGCTCCTTAGTTCAACATGTTAGAGCATACACTTCGACGCGACAGTCACGGATTACAAAGTATATTACTACGAGCTAACCATGGCCGACTTATGACATGCTCAGCTAACTAGTGCAACTCACATAATAGCTTACACTTAAGCTCCACCTCAAGTAGACGAACCAAAACACAACACACACCACTTCTAAACAACACACAGATAAGAAAGCTATATGTTGACATTACCTACAAGACATATCACACCCTTAGGCCAAGTATCCTCTCAACAACAAAACCAATCATTCCCACATCAACCTTATCTCCAAACCTACCACACATCCCTCAAGCATTAACCAAAGTTGAAACCATGCTGGGAATTGCCCTTAATTGCAATCTTCACCCAAAAACAATTCCAATCATATAGTGAGGATATCAATTGGAAAGATATCTTCCTCACTCGACCTCATCCACAACACCTAGAGTCAAAGAGATTATCCATCCACAACTGCCTCCGCTGCCAAACTCTCCAACCAACAAATCTTGTAAACTTGCCTCCAAATAATCCGTCAAACCCTTTTTGTGTCCGCAAGCAAGTCAAATTCCTTATATGGCTAACTTTTTTTTATTTATTAAACGATTTTTTCTATATGTAATAATATGCCTCTAAAGCATATATGTTTTTTATAATTAATGCTGCAGAGAGATTGTTGTTGACACACATTGTTCTAAATGAATTACTTATCTTGCTTTAGTGTTTTGCATGCACATGTCATATTTTTCTTTTGCCATCTTGCTAACATGTAGAAAATTATTGTAATGTTCTAACCACGAATGTTGTAGCCAAGAAACCATAGCTCGAATCCTTGGTGCCCTAAGAACGAGGGGTAGCACTACAACAAGGGGAGCATTTATATGCCGTCGAATTTACTAGCAACCTCGACGATGCGATTTGATTTTACAAAAAGGAGGAGAAATGACATAAAACTCACTAAATACTTGTTTAAAAATAATTTTATATTTAATGAGTTTAAATTTTGTAATCATCAAAAAGGGGAAGATTGTTGATAGAAATAATGCCTAAAAACATTATTAATATTTTTCACATATTTACGTTTTGATAATCACAAAATATAAAAACGTTCAATGTAAAATTAAACGCAAACAAGTAATTAGTAGTAGATTTTCATTTCGAAAATTATATCACTTCAAGGTATGAATAAACAAATGCTTAATGCATTTTATGATCAAAGGAAATTTTTATTCAACCTCACACTTTTATAAATGTTGTAAACATTTTTATAAACATTACAAAACATTTTCTACATTTAAAAGAAATGTTTTATTCAAAATAAACATTTTGAAATTCAAATTTTCGGACCTAAAACGGCTAGAAAGTTCCAGAATATTCTCCCTACACAAAAGGACAAATTGGGGAGCGTCCAGTCTAGGGCGGCCCCCTTAATTTTAAGGGACCGCCCACCTATTCTAGGGCGGCCCCCTTGTAAATCACTTATAAATCTTGTATAGTTGTGTAGTTGTTAGATCTTTGTGATTGTTGTAAGTATAGTTAGATCTTGGTGATCTTGCCTAGTAGTGTTAGTTAGGTTATATTATGTAGTGGCTTGGTGAAGTATGTGGTGTGAAAAACTAAGTTGAAGACGTTGTGTAGTCGTGATCAGTTCGTGAACGAAGTACTGTAGTGAAGTTTGTGAAGTTGTGATAGATTGGTTTCTAGCTAAGATAGAAACTCTACATTTAGCTATTGTGAGTCATAAATCGTGTAAGCAACGTTGTGTACGGTTTTCTCCGCCATAAGCGAGCTTGTTGACATAGTGAAGAAAACTCTCGAGTTTGGTGCACGGGAGTGAGTAGAGCGAAGATGTGTTTCTATCGTTACCGAACCACTATCAATCCTCGCATTGTGTTTGATTTGTTCTTACTCTTACTCTCTTGTCTGCATTATTTTCTCATACTATTTATTAATTGTTTAGATAAGTGATCGTAGCCGGATTCACACCGTAAATATTATATAATATATAATAAAATATAAAAATAAATATAGAACGTGTAAAAACCCAACAATCAATGATATCGAAAGTTAGTATAGAGCTTTCCCGAGGTCGTAAATCCCGCAACGAGGCTGAATGGTAAATCGATACGATCGAAAGATTTTGAGTGAAGGAAGGAATGAGTTTGGGAACTGAAAAAAGTCAAATTAAACCATAAACGGACTAAAACGTTTAAGAAAATACCTAAAAATTATGAAATTAAACTATAAAAGCGAAAGGCCCAATCCCGTACAAAAGGGGGAAAACCTAAAATCTTTACAAGAATACCGCCTACGGAAAATTTTTCACTTCTAAACTACTACCTAACGGGACAAATAGAACGAAGAATGAAAAAGACAATATCAAAAACGGAGTACTTTTGACCCAAAAACGAGTCAAAAACCAAAAACCGTACCCGGACCCGTTCTTCTAAAAAAAACGATGCGAAAAAAGTTATAAAATACCCTACGAGAAAGTTTTTTATATTTTCTCCTACAAACTAGGGTGACAATAGAAAATTTTCTAAAACAGCAAAATAATTTATTTTGATAATATTTTGTATTTAATATGAATTAAATTAAACGTTTAACAAAATTAAATTATAAAAAAATATTAAACATATACAAAAAATTCTGAAAAAATCACAAAAAATACTGAGGCTTTATAAGTTCGCTACAGAGTCCTACGAAAAATAAGAAACAAAGATAAGCTGTGGAAATAAGCCCCCAAAATAAGCCGAACAGCTTATAAGCTTATAAGCTTAAAAGGTACATAAATACCATGTGCCTTGGGTCTTTAACGAAAAAGACCCAAGGGCGCAGTGGTAAGTGGTGTTGTAAAGGGAAGGGATGTATCGAGGGATCCCGGGTTCGAGTCTTGCTCACCCGGTCCCTTGTCTTCCCTTCTCTTTTTTTTTGGAGAAACTCTAGGGTAGAATTTGAACAAAGGTAAAGTGAAAGGTAGGCGGGCAAACTATAGTGAAGTTACACTTCAGTTAAAACGGGTACCCCTTATCTTTGAGAGAATTGCAAAACAAACCCTACGCTAATGGCTTATTTTTGGCTTATAAAAAAAAATGAGAATCAGCTCAAACTTAAAACTACAAAATTATAGAACAGCTTACTCCCTACAACATTAATAAAAGCACTTTTGACTTTTGTCTACTAAATAAGCTAGAAAAATAAGCTGTGGTTAGACAGCAGCTTAAAAAGCCTTAAGGGCTTTTCAGCTTTTCTCTTTAAGCTTTTAAGACACAAAATGAGCTGAAAACTAAGGGTAAATAAGAAAACAATGTAAGTTAACATATTAAGCTACAAATTAGCAGATTTAAGCCCTACATAAGCTAATTTGGAAAACAAGCTAAAAATGAAAAGTAAAAAAAACAGTTAACATCCTTACTTTAACCTATGATTAAGCTAGACTATTAAGCTAATAAAGGTAATTAAGCTCTAAATCTTAAAAGGACTACCTATAAGCTACACAAATAAGCTAAATAGTACTAGGGCTTAATGTAGAAAAGACTAGAAAATGGGGGATGAAATTGGTGTTTAGCACCAGGGGAACTGCCAAACAGCCCTTAGGGGCTTTTTTGGCTTAACCAAATAATCTCTTGTGAGCTCAAAATAGAAAACAAAGGTTAAACAGATTAAGATGGGAAACAAGAGAGCTTATTTTCAAAAAATGGGCTTTTAAAACTATTAAAAACATGCTGATAATTGGGGGTTAAAATGGGACTTTTTCACTAAAACAAGATGACAGATTTGGCTTTTTAAGTCATAACCATATGGACAGGACTAAAGCTTCAATTCAAACTAGATTTCACTTTAAATAGATTGATTTAGAAGGACTTATAAGCTTAAGCTCACAGCTTAAGCTTATGAACACTTGAATAAAAAAAATGTGACAGATTCAAAAAATGAAACAAAAAGTACTGATTAGGGCTTAAACTTTGTGCTAATTTTATCCAAACTGAATCAATACACCCAACCAAAAGTGGTTGAGTGTATGCAACCCATGACCAAGCCCTTTTGACCCATTTTGACTCTAATTCCAAACACCCCTTTAAAGTTAAAAAAAAACTGATTTAACTGAATTTAAATTAAAATAAAACTTGATAAACTTGATTATGAGTAAAGTTTAACAATTTAACACATATTTATCTAAGATTAACAGGTTTAGAGAGTTTAATATGAATTTAAAATTTTTGACAGTAACAAACAAAACTTCAAAGAGAACTTTCAAATTTTCATTGATATAAAAGAGATTACAATTGAAATGTAAGAAAAGACTGAATACTAGATTACAATGCTAAAAATAAAACTTAAATTAAAGTAAAAAAAAGGAAAAAGGGTTCTCTCATTCGGTTTGTGTTTTTTCAATTTATAGAAGTCTCTCAGTCTTCTATCTTCACTTGGGTGTGTTTGTTGTGTGTCTTGAAGCCCTTCATCCAATCACAGCCATTGATTATTAATTGTGCTTCTTTCAAAGCTCACTCCACCATTGATTTATCTCGAAGTATGAAAGATTGCCAACATGGACAGTTTGTTATGCTAGTGGGGAATGGGTTAGGGTTAGGACTGGGTTAAGGTGGGGTTGGGTAAAAGGGAGAGAGCCATCTTGTGACTTTGTGGGGTTTAATGGTGAAGGCGGGAAAACTGGTTGAGGAGATAAACAGTGGTCACTAGCAGGTTTGAAAGTTTGGAATGATGGCAAAAAGGGACCCTGGACTCTTCTTTCTTTCCATTTCTTTTTGTCCTTTTTATTTAGTTAAAACAGGTTTCAAAAATACACAATAGGTCCTTGTGGTTATTAAGTAAAAGGCCAAAAAGGAACTTTATCAAATGTGCAAATCTGGTCCCTTTGGTTTTTAAGGGAATGAAGTTTGGTAAAATGGCAGAATGAGTCCTTTTCTAATTTTACCCTTTTTTCATTACAAAACATGTTTAAAAGTTGGCAATTTCAGTCCTTGGGCCATTTTTTTTATTTATAAAACAAGGTTTTAAAATGACATTTTTGGTCCCTAAGTTTTATAATAAAAAATGTTTTGGGCCTTGGTTTGTGTATTGGGCTTGGGATTGTGTATTGGGCCCAATTGGGTTTATTTGGGCCCAATAAGGTTTAGGTGGTTTTGTGTGTATAATGGCTGAGATTGGCTGCACAAGGGCTAGGATCGGGCCTTCAAAGTCTTCACAGTCTCTGTTAATTGCACACAAATGGGCTGTTGTCATTGATTGAGGGCCCATTTGGTCTTCACAGACTTCAATAATATACTATTGGGCTTTCCCGGCCCATCAGATGGGTTGAGATCGCATCCAATAGTATTCTTCAATTACGGCTCCGGTTTTGACTGTTAATTTGTTGAGTTGACTTTGACTTTGACTTTTCTGGTCTTTGGCTTTGATTTGGCTTTGTCCTTCACAGCTTTTCCATTCCGTGCCTGGTTTTGTCATTTTTTTGCTTTGTTTTCTGTCTTTTGGTGTGATATCCTTTTCCTGCACAACACAAGTGTAAAACAAACATATCTTTGGCAGTTTCTGTCTGTTTTTGGTCATTTAAGTCCGTTTTTAATGGAAAAAGGTATGTGTATTTAAGCACATACCAAAATCCCCCATACTACGACATTGCCGTGTCCTCACGCAATGCTATGAAGTAAGCATTTACGAAAACTAAGACTCTTGACCCCCTCCGACTAATAACTTTGAAAAGTAGCAAAGTGTTTGTCAAAGGAAAGAATCAATAGCTTCGACAAATCCCGATTAACACCATTATTTTGTATGTACATTGACTACTCTAATTTTTTTTTTTATAAAAAGTATTTTTATAAATCTACACTTACTGTTACTGTTCATAACAGTAAATATGAATATAATAAATGTAATATTTGATTGGATTTTTCAAATACGAATCCATGGGATTAAAACGAGAAAGATACGACGTTTTTATTAAAGGTGACATTATAAACGTTTTTTTAACCTTATAAATACTATTTTTCTCAAATAATTAAATTATTTATATAATGAGATTATGTAAATAATACATCAAGTATTTTTGGAAAATAACGAATGGTTGGACAAGTATACCATTTTTACGAACACGAATACATGAACATTTATTTTACAAGTACAAATTAAATTGTTTAATTTTATAAATTAAACAAACACTTTTAGGTGGTGATGTAACTATATAGAATTATATGTGGTATTAGTTATTCAAAGTACATGGTACTTATACGACCTATATTTAATTAGGTTGCATTCGGTCATATCCGTGACGTTTTCATTCACTTGATTTATTTCATTCACTTCCTTTACCGAGGTGAGTTCATAGCCCCATGTTTTACTATATCAATGATTTACAATTTTTGGGGTGAGAAACATGCATTGTTTTACGATTGGACGCAAGTGCACATTTTTACATGATTACGTGTTTGCCTAAGTAGCGATAACCCTCTGAGCCCATTATCATGAACTGTCAATTACTTTGTGTGAGCGCGAATGTTATAAATAGATCTATTTGGGATTGACATCCCCGTTCGGGTGAGTAGCGCTCACTGTGCCGGTTTACCGGACAACGGACGTATACCATGTCGGATTTAGGATGTTGCGGGTTAGAACATCATCACGGGCAATGTTGGCAATTTATATTGCAATTCATACATGTCGAGCTTCAGTGTCATGAGCTTAGGGAAACGTAATTACATTTTGTGATGTTTGCATCTGTTGCATTATCACGGGGAAAATCTTGCGGTCCTACGTTACATTTTACATAAACCTATGAATTCACCAACTTTATGTTGACGTTTTAAAGCATGTTTTCTCAGGTCAATGAGGCACGAGGTACTAATGATACATTGGGGATACTCTTTTGGGGAGTTATGCATAAAAGATTTGGAGTAATTACATCTTGAGTTATTTGTTATGATCTAAAATCTTGTTATTTCAATGTTATTTAAGCCGTTGTGCTTTGTATTAAACAATTTCAATAAATCTAATGTATCGCATTTCAAACGACTCTTTTAGAGGTCATTCTCATATCTTGTGCTATTGATCTATGATGTAACGCTCCCGGACATATTATTCTGCTGCGGCCCAATTTGGGGGTGTTACAGATTGGTATCAGAGCCAAGGTTATAAAGAACCAGGTCAAATGTTTTTTACTTGGACTATAACCATTTTTAAACATTGCATCATAAAAAGAGATTTTTATGGGACATTCATTCATACACTACTTGTTGCATTAGTTGAGTATACTAGATGTTGCATGATTCTCATACGTGTTTATAATATATTAAGTATATTATTATGGGTCTTATATATGTACTAATGTAAACTCTATTTGAGTGTTACAGATTCTGTCATGTCTTCAGCATCCACAGTTACCTACACATCTGTCTACACTGATTCCGAGCCAGGGAGAGTCTTTTGGGGAGCTGATGAGGAGTTGTCTGATGGAGGTTCTCCATAAGTCATCGTATACGGATACGATGGACTCCCCATGCAGCCGGTAGCCCCGCCATCTCCGGACTATGTGCCAGGACCTGAGCACCCACCGTCTCCCTACTACGTACCCAGTCCTGAGCACCCACCTTCACCTGTCGAGGTACCATACGTACCTGAGCCTGAGTACCCCGAGTATTTAGTGCCATTTGATGATGAGGCACCATGGGAGGACCAGCCTCTACCCACTGATGCCTCACCCGTAGCCCTATCACCGGGCTATGTGGCGGACTCTAACCCAGAGGAGGATCCGGAGGAGGACCCCGAGGAGGATCATGTTGATTATCCAACTGACGGAAGGGATGATGATGATGATGAGCCCTCCAATGACGATGATGATGATACCGATGATGAGGATGAGGAGCTCTTTGAGGACGAGGATGATGACGAGGAGGAAGAGGAGCACCTAGCTCCGGCCGACTCTTCTGCTATACCTGTTGTTGACCCTATTCCTTCAGCTGGGGATACAGAGGCATTTGAGACTGATGAGGCTGCACCTACACCTGTACCATCACCCAGATGGCACACTGCTAGGATATCTATCCGACCCGAGGCACCTACGCCTTTTCCATCAGAGGAAAAGGTCGAGAGACTTCTTGCTTTACCACCACCACCACCATCACCACTCATCTCACTATCACCACCCTCTGTAGAGGAACGCCTTGCTAGATGTTTAGCTGCACCTGCACTTCCATCATCACCACTTCCTATAGTACCTCACCCATATGGTAGCCCTAATCATGTGCGTGCACCCTTAGGCTTCAGAGCTGCCATGGGTAGATTGAGAGCCTCATCACCATCTACTCATCATCCACTACATCCATCACCACCATTACCACCTCCACCATCATCACTACATTTACCACCACAAGTACCCACATCATTACCATTACCATCATCACCACTACCACCACTGCCATCCTCACTATTCATACCACCACCAGTTGACCGTAGGGAGGACATTCCCGAGGCTGAGTTACCACCTCGTAAGAGGTTATGTCTGACTGCTCTCACATCGAGGTATGAGATGTGGGAGAGTTCGACTGCTGCTCCTAGACCTACTGGAGGTCATAGAGCGGATTATGGGTGTATCGACACTATGGATGCCGAGATCAGACGTCAGAGAGCCGAGGAGGTCGGCTATGGCATTTGGGATGTTTGGGTAGACCCGACAGAGGCTGTTGAGGAGGTAGCACCGACGACTCTCGAAGGGGCCAATGCTAGAGTGACCGAGCTTGTTGCGGTTCAGGAGCTGGACACACATGATATTTATTCTGTGATAGAGGATACTCAGGATTGGCAGACTCAGTTATTTCCGAGAGTTGATGGATTGGTCAAGGATAGACAGTTTCACTATGAGACTACACGACTATTGGATCATGAG
>BQNB010103415.1:0-24041 GCA_026074375.1 Tanacetum coccineum | reverse complement strand
GGTATAAACCACAAGGGTGCGTCGGGTTGTGGGTTCACAGCAGCAAGGGTGCGTTGGTTGTGGGTTTATAACACCCGACGAGGGTGCATTGGGTTTGTTTAAGAAATAAGGGTGCGTTGGGTTTATAGCAGCCAAAGGCGGGTTCGTCTTCTGTGGTTCCAGCTAGCATCAACGAGGGTCCGTTTGGCTTTCGTTCACAGCCAAAGGGTGCGTTTATGTTGTTGGGTAGCAGCCACATAGGGCGTGTTTAGTTTGCGCCCGGTGCGTTTGATTTTCCTATCAGCACCATCAATGTGCGTTTGGTTCTTGGTTCTTCACCATGAGGTGCGTTCGGTATTGTGCACCTCATAGGGTGCGTTTGATCTCGGGTCAGCCCCCTAAAGGGTGCGTTTGGGTTGTTCTTAGCACCAAAGGTGCGTTTTGGTTTTGTTAAAGCAGCCGATGGCTGCGTTTGGTTTATAAAACTCGACAAGGGTACGGTTGGCTGTTCAACAGCCAAAAAGGGGGTGTTCGTGTCGGGTTGTTGTGGTTCACAGCCGGGTGCGTTTGGTTTCGAAGATAAGCACCAGATTAGGGTGCTATTTGGTTCAATGTTAAGCAACTAGGGTGCGTTTGGCTGTGACAGCCGCCCTAAGGGTGCGTTTAGCATTATGGCAGCCCAACAGGGGTGCGTTTGGCTTTCACACCCGCGGCAAGGGCTGCGTTTGGCTTGTACTTCCATCAAAGAGGGTGCGTTTGGCTTAACAGCCCACCCACAAGGGGTGCGTTCGACTGTGTAAATATGACCAAAGGGGTGTTTGGGACAGCGGGCACAGCAAGGGGTACGTTTGGCTTGGATAGGAACACACAAGGAGTATGTTTCGGGTGACTAGCTATCACCGGGAACGAACGTTATACCATGTCGGATTACGATTGGATTGGCACCTGCGGGGTCAACAATCACACATACATATTATTGCCCGGGTGTCCTTGGAGGGGACACCGGTAACGGGGGAAACATATTCTTTTATTATTGCCCGGGTGTCCTTGGAGGGGACACCGGTAACGGGGGAACATATTCTTTTATTATCGCCCGGGTGTTCTTGGAGGGAACACCTACGATGGGTACACTCTTACTATGCCTTGAATAAAGTGGCACACATACAAGTCTACGTCACAGTTCATGAACTTAGAGTAATGGTAATCATGGTTTTATACACACTTGAATAAAGTGGCAATACATATTTTGGATATTTGTGGTCCAACTTTGACACGTACATTTTGGGACTATTTGGGAATAGAAATGGTCTTGCATATTTTACAGCTAATTGATTTCTAAAAATCACACATACATTTTGGAAGGACATTTAAGGATTTAAATGGTCATACAATTATTTTATGATACTGTAGGGAGACAGTAGTCATTAAATGTTTTTATATGACACTGTAATGATACAGTGGGCAGATACATTTATTGGAACTAACGTTTGTATTTACAGAAACCTATGAACTCACCAACTTTATGTTGACCTTTTTAAGCATGTTTTTCTCAGGGAAATTATATGCTCGGATTTCTTGAAGTGCATTGGAGTCTATACATTCAAGCTTTTCATTATGATGCAATTATGGGACAAATGTATATTAAATTCAAGATTTTGATTAAATCAACGAGATTGTTTTACAAACGACACATTTAGAGGTCGTTCTTTTGTGTCTAGCGCTGTGTATTATGAAGTAGCACCCCATGTGGTATTCCGCTGCATTGTTGTATTTTTGGGGTGTTACATATCCCTTTCAATATATACTGATATTGTGTAACTTAATGTGGTTGAGTTTGCTGCAGATGCAAGTTCTTGTAGACATGGGAAGTTGGTAATTATTTTTTAGTGTTGTTGATTGTGTGGTGTTACATTTGGTATGAAAATGATATAGGGTAACTACCTTTAAATAGCAAAAACCAACTATAGTTAGTGGTTCCAAAGTGAATCTAATAATTAGATATCAAAGATGCGATGACTCAGTGACTGACATTCACAAGGATCTATGAGAATTGCATTGATTAACACTGTTATTACATGCTTCGTCCCTTAAGATATCTTCCTTTAGAAGACATGTAAAAGGCGAGAAAGGAGAATAGACTAAACTAACCTCAAGGACCAACGGTGTAATATACCCTCTTTATGGTCCATGTGAGAATGTACCAACTCTAGAACAATTAATTCCCATTTTTTGACAAACTTTTAAGTTAATGTGTGTCTAATAAATTCCCTAGTTGTATATAAGCAATAAAATGGCACAAGGCTAAAACGATCATCTATAACACCACAATTTTAAGGAAACAAACAAAGATCATGATAATGAAGATAAACCTTAATATATTAAGAACCGAAAGATTTTACATAACCACACTTAGATTTTGGACATAATCCAAATTCTAGCAGACCACTAGGAAACATAAACACCGACTTGAAAAACAACAAAGGGTAAATTACACAAAGTTAAAAGAAGCACATAACCCAATTAATCAGACCCTAACCGACCTCTAAACCAACCATCTTCAACAAAAACACAACCTAACCAAAACATGAACAACCCAATCACATGGTTATCATAACCAAAATGAAATCAATCTTTTTATGCACCTCATGATAAGTTTCAGCGATCATCTTCCTCAGCTAACAATTTAATAATATCATCCTCTTAAACTTTGTGTAGAAACTCACAATAGTTGTACGACATCACTGATAAAGGCACTCCTTCAAGTTCAGTTATAAACAACTTCCTATCATTTGTACGGTCTATCAACTCCACACATAATTTGTGGAGATCGGCTGTAAACTCAAGATCATTCGACGTTTCCCTTTAAAGTAAAGCATCATTCCATAAAATAACAACCTAGAATTAGCAGCGATAACGAGTTTTTCTAGACGTGGGAAAGCATCTATTTTTAAGTTAGTGTTGAATGAGTTATTTGGTTTAATGTGTTTTTGGGTATGAAATTGATAGGGGGTATGACCCCTTAAATAGCAAAAGGGATAAAGAAAATTACGGAGGGACCAAGGGTGTAACAAAATAAATACAAAACACGTGTAGATTGCAAAACAATGTAATTTACCCATACTATATAGTGTAACAGTAAATGTTACATATTTGGACCAAACATAAACACCTTTGACTTACAGAACGGGGGAGTCTTATTTGTCTTCACCAAAACACTAAGTAAACATAAACCCAGACAAATATTACTGTGACAATAATTGTCCAAGTTTATGGTCAAAACTATGACTTATAGAAGATATTCTTGTTTTCACATTTCCAACTTTGGATAAACAAAGTTAAGAACATGTTATATTGCAAAAACAATCAGCAATAACAACACATCGTAAACAAGCAAGCAAAGTTGATAATGAACATAAACCATAATACATTAAGAAGGTGATTTTGTTTACAAAAACATAGATTTTGGACATACCCTAAATGTAACACCCCCAAAATGGGTCGCAGCGGAATATGGATCCGGGGCATGTTACTTCAAGATCAACAACATAAACAAGACAATTACAGAGTCCTGATAGCCTCAACCAATTTAATCTTTCTTGACACATGTTGATAAGTTCCAGCGATCATCTTCCTAAGCTCCAACAACTTAATGACATCATGGTTTTGAACCTTGTGTAGAAAGACTGATGGACACAAATGTTTAAGTTCAGTTAAAAATAGTTGCCTTTCATTTGTAAGAGCAAGCAAGTCAACCAATAGTTGTGGAGACTGGTTGCAAACGCAAGATCATTTGCGTTTTCCCTTTCAAAATACACCATCCCATTAAACAATGTCGTAGAATTAGCAGCGATGGCGAGTTCTTCTAAACGTGGGAAGTTAGCCAATTTTTAGTTTGTTTTAATGTGGTTTTGGGTTGAAGGTGTTTTTTGGTTGAAACTGTTTTTGGGTATGCAAACGATATGGGGTATGACCCCTTAAATATCAACACATGAAACTTAATGCAACTAACTGTACAAAGTCAAATGTGAAATCATTAGATGCAATGCATGTGGCAGTTTCTGGCATGACTCAATACAAAATGTTATCAAGTATCGCATTTAATATGTATAATAGGCGGGAATTCATATAATAACTTGGAAATAATACATGATTGGTTTTAAATACAAACGATCACAACACTTAGGTTACAATACAATAAATATCCTAAAGCATACTACCTAGATATACTCGTAAATACCTTAGTAGGCTGTACAAAGTAAGCCGATCATGAACTAAAAAAGATCTAAACAAGTAGCTAGACAAAACAAAAAGATCTATACAGTCTGCTAGCTGTAATAACCCGATAATACATAACAAGACTGTACAGAGCTACGAAACAAAACCCAGTCTAAAGTACTAGCTACTGGCCGTCCCTGGTACTCTGGCTCTGGCAGATCCTTAGCATGGTCCCAGCTGTCTCTGCAAGCTCGATCATTCAGAGCCTTGAGGCTCTTCACATCTTTAGGGCTCTAAACCAACTGCCTCTGCCTCCGCTAGTCTGCTTGTCTGCAGATCTGTAATCACGCGCCTCCTCTACGGTCTGCTACCCTGCAACTCAATAATTTTGGACTGCTGGGCCATGACCGCTATCAGAAATATATGCCCTCAGTAATGTACTTGATCGCAAGCATCCAACGACCGTGCCCAAGCTGACCGATAATCTGGCCTCCTCTCTATCCATAAGGGCAGTGCGTCTGTGGAAGGGCCTATCAACTGCGCACCAGTTTAACACGTGCTCTAAGTAAGCTCGTCATATCGTGCATCACGCATCTGATAATAAATGATCTCAACCTCTTGTGTCAACAGTAAGTAGACAACATCAATAACACCTGATTGACCTTCCCCTCTAGGGTTGTCGTGCAATTCTCATATGGCTCCTACAAGGTAAACCCGTGTATCCCTAATACATAGCCTAACTCTCAGACATCCGGCGTCCTATCGGCTCTAACATATCAGATAAATCCATAAGGGATTGCCGTCAGCTGTGGTAGGTCCCAAACTGCTGCCGAGCATCACCAGCTGCCGAACTCTTCCCCACCTCTATCCAGAACAGGAGTAGTACGACGTGGCCTCTTACTAAGCGGTAAACATACTCAGCATCTCAGACTCATGAACAGAGATGGTAGTGAATCTCTCTATCTAGATCCCAGCACTCGGGGAATCCTATGAGATACCCTCATCATATGTAGGGCCATTAGGTGGTGGTAATGATATAGGTATAGTGGAGAGGGTAAATAGAGAAGTGGTGATGAGTTATGGAGAGAGAGGTATGGTGGTGGAGTTGGAAAGGCTAACCAATCTCTCATGCAACTTCCTCGGAAGAGTGAACGGGAGCTGACGCCATGGTGGTCGGATGGACATCCTAAAAAGGTTATGTTATAGTAGACTGTCCATAACGCGATAAGCAAGGTATGGACCCGGTCACTGAATAGAGCAACAACTGTAGGGTCCAGCAAGACTAAGGCTCCTCCTCTCTGTATCTCGTCATCATCAACAACTCCTCGTGTCGGCAGGATAGTCGGCTGGATCTCCTCAGGATCCTCCTCGTCATCCTCCTGCATTTCCTCCTAAGGGTCGGACTCTGTATATACCCTGGTGACTAATAGAGGTTGAGTCGAGCAACAGCATTGCTGCTCCCTTAGTCTGGAATGACACTCATCGTCTACTGGTAAGAACTCTGGGTAAACGCCTAGTAAAAGAAATAAAAGGCGAATAAAAAAATTAAAAACCGCAACACAACCGGAAATACGAGGGCTCCGCAACAAAAAAAAGGTATATGGTTTGTAATTAATATCAAATGGAAGAAAATAGTGAAAGGTTTTTTTCCTGCTCTGGCTCCTCGCGGGCCAGGCACTAATCCGAGATGGTGGTCCTCAGGCCAGGTATTAGTCCGACGATGGAGAACCTGCAGCATAAAGTGTGGTCCATCGACTCCGGTGAACCCGATGTCTGAATCGTCCTCAATGTACTATCTGTGTATGTCACCGTAGAGTGCTCAGAATCTGACATGATATTATCAGAAAAAAAAATCAAAGTTGATATATAAGTAAATTAATATAAGACTATTATTTTAAAAACTAATATATTAAAAACACGTATATCAATTATGCATGTATCTAGCCTATACCACTAATGCAATAATTTGTATAATGAATACCCCGTAAAACCCCTTTTTTGTATGTATGCAATGTTTCGAGAAAACGGTTATAGTTCAGCAAAAACATTTTTGACCTGGTTCTCTAAAAAACCTGGCTCTTGATACTCAATCTTAACACCCCCCAAAGTGTTCCGCAAGCGAGGAATAAGATCTCGGGGCAATTTACTTCAAGATCAACGAGCACAAGATATATATGAAGAAGACAAAAAGTCTTTTACATTGATACATTGATTTAAATAAAAGACATATATAAAAGCTTATAGCATTACGTTTCATCGATTATTAATACAGAAAGATAACATAAGATTTCCCAAAAACATGATAGCACATAAATCTTTAACAGTGCTATCCAAAACATAATCCAAAGGCTCCCTTGGTCAATCGTCAGCCTAATGACCTCTCTGAAAACATTGCTTAAAAAACGTCACCAAAAATTGTTGGTGAATTTCATAGTTTATGTATTTAAATTATGCAGGACCCGCCAGATTTTCCCCGGAGTGTTACAACAGATTCCAACAAACCCAAAACAAGATTACATGTTGCACAAGAGCCTCATGACACCGAAGCACAACCTATATTTTTTGCTATTTTAGCATTATTTGCCCGTAACATTATGTTGTAACCCTAACAACCAAGTCCCCGACATTGTCAAAACGTACGTACATCAATGACAGCTAATCACCAAAACGATGTCAATCCCAATAGATCTATTTATACATTCGCGCTCACATAATGTAATTAACAACTACAATCTATGCAAATTGAACAGTTCAAGATAATTGGCCCAGGAGGGTTATCGCTACATATAGGCAAACACATAAACGAATATACGTTCACACTTGCGTCTAATTTAATAAAACAAAGCATTTTCCTCACCCTAAATAATAGTAAACAGTAAAACTGTAAAAGTGTGTCTAATGAACTCACCTTGATACAGTTAGCCAAATATTTACAATAAACGTCACGCAAGACGATAAATGCAAACTCTATTTAAATAGGCGATACGTACCCTAGATACTTTAATTAGATAACATTGAATATAATCTTAATAGTTTTTACATCTACAATCTGTTCGGCTATCATAAATTAAAGGTCGATGAACATGACGTACGTAGGAGGTTAGAGCACTTTCAAAATCGTAAATACAACAACACGTCGATACGCCATCCCGAAGACCTCAATTATGAAACTGAAACCTCCCTAGAATATTAGCGACTTTGATAACCACACAATATTCTATATAGCAAATCACACCCGACTAATCGTTTTAAGTAAAAATAATATTAATAAATGAAAACGTTATAAATATCTTATCGTAAAAACGTACCTAAATTTGTAACGTTTTAAACCCGTTGCTCGCATTTCATACGTCTACTCAGTCTTCCGTAAAAGACGAGCGCTAAAAATATTTACATTTCTAGTTTTTTTAAGATTCTTTGATGAATAGTAAAATTACTGTTCATGAATCTAATTAGTGTTTTAGGCTTAAATTAGTCTAAACTTGTAATTCGTAATAACTTATTCGTTTTAATCCCGATTTTAGTGATTCCTTCGAGTATGTTTTTGTTATTAAAAGAGTATTATATTTTATAAAGTTTGGGTTCCCGCTGATGAATATTACTTTTAAGTTCAAAGATTATAAAATTACTTATTATAAACTTTAATTATCGAAAATGTCGTATTTTATTTCGTTATAGTATTTCCTTTTTAGCGAATCTTTCGAGTAACTATCTCGTAATTAAAAGTTATATCATAATTTAGATGTTTTAAAAAAATGAAAAGTTAGCAGTAATGAATAGTAACTTTTATAAAAATAGTTTTATAAAAGTCATTTATAGTCGTACACTCGATTTTAAACTAATCTTTTCGTTATAGATTGTGTTTCGAGTTTCTTATCATTTCGGAATCATCACGATATGTAATATTATTATATTATATCAATACCTAACTGTCCAAAATTCGAATTTAGAACAGCCCCTAAGTATTCATGTAAGTTTCTTTATATAAACCATGTTTTTATGTATTATATTAACTTAGTAGTTTACTAAAAAACTTCTTAAAAACACATTTGACACTGTTGAGTACTATTATAAAGTCCAATATCATCCCTAGTCCTTGTATAATCATTGAAAAAATGACAAGTTTCCACACCTTTTACTTCATTACTTATTCAATTTGTATTTACATAAGATAACTTTAAAAACCCAAATTAGCTTTAAAACATGTTTATACATAAACTATAAGTTATCATCTTTATATATCTATTTTTCCAGATATTTTAACATAGAGGACATTAGAATAAGTGCATAAACTCAAAAACATAAATAATTAACAACAATTTACATATTTAGAAAGTCCTTATGGTGATTATACCATATTTAACATATAACACATAAAATCAATAAGAAATAAAAGTATAAGGAATTAAGAAAAACCTTTAAGAATGATTTAAGAATATAAATAATTCTAAACCCTGTATTTAGATTCAAATCCAAGCTTTCCAACTTATACCCTAGATAAGGTTTCCAAAACCCTATCCTTGCAATAATCCTTAAAAACCCTTTCAAATCTTAACCAAGCCCTTGAAACCTTCATTAGAATAGTACCTTAATATGTAGGTGTATACACTAATATGGTGAAAGAAAATCAAAGTATGGATTGTATATTAAAGGGGTTTTGTGCCGTGAGTTTTAGAGTGTAAAAGAGAGAAAGAAAATGAATTTTGTTAAGTGTAAGAGTATGTAAACTTTACTCATGCATGCATGCTTATATTTATAGTAAAAAAAATCTCCCTAACTTAACCATCGGTTTCTTGTCAAGACGCCTACTCATGGTTAATAAATCAAGTTGATAAAGGTGTAAGAGTTACTTGCTTAAATATCTAGATATTATACACAAGTTGCAAACTCTTGGTTCTATCCTTAAATTTTCGGCATATATGTATATATGTGATGTTATTTTAATTATTTTGAGTATTTGGGTATAGTTGAATCAAGGTATTCGTTTAGCTAAGAATAGATTTAGAACTTGTCCGGGTGTGCCTAAAACGCATTTTAATATGAAACATAAGCATTTTAACGTATCCCAAAAAAATAAGATGAACAAAATATTAATTATCCTCATAATAATCATATAAACACCTTAACTTGCATGATGGTAAACATTTAATCTTTAATGCCTGTTTACAATGTATGATCATTTACAGTTTACAGACGCGATTTTAACTTAACGTTTACAGGTTTAAAATCAAATGCGTAAAACCCTAAAAAAAAATTATGAATAACAGAAATGTCATACAATTGACCCTAAAATACGTGTGTTATAGTCTCCACCCCGTTAAAATGAGCCTAGTACCACAAGTCTTATCACACGTTAAAACAAAAACTATATGACGACGGATGCATCTAGGTGAAAGTAGTGTATATTACTTCTTGAATTGCTCAACACGTTCCCTATGTAAACCAGACCTCTCTTGGAAGTTCCATCGAACTTGACTAATTGATAGCGTCTTTTCGAGCTTTCAACTGATTAAAACAACACACGATCTGGAACTCTATTGATTCCTCGGACAAAATGAAGTTTGGACAATCAAAATGAAGTCCATTTCAAAACGTAACGTCAAATGGTTCGACGGCATGACCACTTCATTAAGTGGACACTTGAAATGTATTATGAACTATGGGCTCAGCTCCTCAGAAGCTGAGTTTGTATGCAACGTCTCCAACCCTTATTATAACCTTGAAAGGTCCAAAAACCTGGGATTTATTTTCCCTCGTTTTGCCAAAACTATATACCCCCATTCCGTTCCAGGCGAAACCTTGAGCATCACTTTATCTCCAACCTCATCTCCATCGGCTTAACTCTTTAAATCAGTCTATCTCTTCTGTCTATCACGAGGGCCCTTGCATCCTTTGCTTTTTTTAACTGAATGTTTCTCAGTCCCTTGCACTATCTCAGGACCCTGGTGAGTTGAACTTCTCCGACATCAGCCCAACAAACAGCGAACGACATTTTCTACCAGCAAAGTGCCTCAAGGGTGCAGCCACAATGCTTGCATGATAACTGTTATTGTATGAAAACTCGACCAATATGGCAAATGTTAACCCAACCATTTCTAAATTGATCACACAAGCTCAAATCATATCTTAGAAGAGTTTTTGAATGGTTCGCTCCTCTCGCTTGTTGGGGGGGGGTGTTGGGGGGGGTGGTGATGGGGGGGGGCGGGGTGGGGTCCAATAGTTAGGCGGATGAAGATATGCCGTACTCATAACTAAACTTGTACCAAAGCTTTTCTGAAGTTGACCTCCAGAATTTGAAGCGAACCTAGGGTCAACGATCATGAAATAAACGAGACCGCAGGTATTTCCATGCCTTTTACTACTTCCTTCAGGTAAACAATCTATCTTGCTAGTTTCTCCAGAGGGTCCGTTTTTTCATGGTATAAAGATTGCGTACTTTGTAAGCAACTTCACGATTACCCAAATGTGTCATAACACTTGTGATGACTTAGGAAGCTTTGTGAAAAAACCCATCGTGATATTATCCCACTTCCATTGAGGTATTTCGGGTTGTACCAACAAACCCAATTGTCTCTGATGTTCACCTTAACCTTAGCACAGGTCAAGCACTTGCTAACATAGGTGGCGATATCAGCTTTCATATTGGGCCACCAATATAGCTTCTTTACGTCTTGGTACATTTTCTCGGAACCTGGATGGATAGAATACTTCGATTTGTGGGACTCGTGCATGATCACAGTCCGTAAATCGCCATAACAAGGTAACCAACTCCTGCCATTGAGGCATAGGGTTCCATCCGTACGAGGTTCCAACTTTTCTGTTCTAATTGCCTCTGGATATTTAGCATTTTCAATCAGCATACCTCCAACATCCTCGTTCTTGATGTTTTCTGGTTTCCGTGCTTCAGTCTGAGCATTTAAGATTTGCTTAGTAAGATCCAAGCCAATAGTCATGACTAAAGCTCGAACTCTTAACGGTGGTTCCCGTTCTTTCCTGCTCAAAGCATCAGCAACGACATTTGCCTTCCCTGGGTGATAACGAATATCGCAATCGTAATCACTCAGCAACTCTAACCATCGGCGTTGTCTCATGTTCAATTCCTTCTGATTAAGAATATGCTGTAAACTCTTATGATCAGTGAACACCGTACACTTGGTACCATACAGATAGTGTCTCCAAATCTTCAGAGCGAACACTACTGCTCCAAGTTCTAGATCATGAGTAGTATAGTTTTTCTCATGGATCTTTAACTGGCGTGATGCATAAGAAATAACCTTTTCCCTTTGCATCAACACAGCGCCCAAACCCTTCTTTGAAGCATCGCAGTATACGATAAAATCTTCACTTCCTTCGGGTAAAGCCAGAATTGGTGCACTACACAACTTCTGCTTCAATAACTGGAACGCTGCCTCTTGTTTGTCACCCCACTCAAACTTGACCTTCTTTTGAGTGAGCTTGGTCATTGGTTTGGCGATCTTTGAAAACCCTTCAATGAATCGCCGATAATACCCAGCAAGACCTAAAAACTGACGAATCTCCGTTGGTGTCTTAGGAGATGCCCAATCTTTAACGGATTCGATCTTGGCTGGATCTACGTGAATGCCTTTATTATCAATCACGTGACCGAGGAACTGTACTTTGGGAATCCAAAATTCACATTTGGAAAATTTTGCATACAACTCCTCTTTCTTCAACAACTCCAATATTATCTTCAGATGCTCTTCGTGCTCTTGCTTGCTCTTGGAATAGATCAAAATATCGTCAATAAAGACAATTACGAATTTGTCCAGATAAGGTTTGCACACTCGGTTCATGAGGTCCATAAACACAGCAGGTGCGTTGGTCAAACCAAACGGCATGACTTGGAATTCATAATGTCCATATCGAGTTCTGAAGGCAGTCTTCGAGACGTCTTCTTCTCGAACCTTCAATTGGTGATAACCTGACCTTAGGTCGATTTTTGAATAAACACTCGACCCTTGAAGTTGGTCAAATAAGTCATCAATTCTTGGTAGCGGATAACGGTTCTTCACCGTTAGTTTGTTTAACTCCCGATAATCTATGCACATCCGTAACGATCCATCTTTCTTCTTGACGAATAGGACTGGAGCTCCCCATGGTGACGAACTAGGTCTTATAAAGCCTTTGTCGGAAAGCTCTTGTAGTTGATCCGTAAATCTTCATCTCGGAAGAGCCAATCGATATGGGGGGCCCAGTGCCACAAGTGCAGCACCAGGTACCAAATCAATTTGAAACTCCACTTGTCGAGTCGGAGGAAGACCCGGCAAGTCTTCAGGAAATACTTCAGGAAAGTCTTGAACTATTGGTAGCTTCGTCAAGCCGCGTCTTCTCTTTCTCCGACTTGTCCTTCCACCTCTTATTGTAGTAACATGTCCAACAGGATAGAAAACTTTTTTCCATTACTTGTCTGCATTTTAGTGCAAGAAATGATGTTTAATCGTGTCATATTTCCCTGGGTACTTCCATCACCGTGTATGATTAAGGTTTAAGTTTCCAGGGAATAGCGAAACAATCTTCTCACATGCACGCAATGACCTGCTTGGAATTTTTCGCCAACCAATCATACCGATTATTAGCCGTCAAAATAAACCCAAGTTCTACAGGCATTAAGTTTACATGGAATTGGTGGTTAGGAAGTTTATGTGCAACCCTAATATAGCTGTTTAACCTAATTATCCTCCGTCTCAGCTAGTTTCGACATCTAAAAATTGATCTAGGTAGACGGCGTGATGTCAATTTGAGAGCTAAATATAGTAGACACAAAACTTCGATCGGCACCCGTATCAAACAAGATATAAGCATAGCGATTGTTTAGAAGAAACGTACCCGCAACGACGTTGTTTGGATTTGCCCCCGCATTTCCAACTACATACACCTTCGCTGGAGCCCGGTCATTCCCAGCTTGATTACCACGGTTGCCTTTGTGTTCTTCATCTTTGGAACAATCCGTTTTGAAGTGTCCTGAATCTCCAGCACTCAAAACAGAGGTCTTGACCTGATCCGGTGCCCTTCTGGTTGTTATTGTTGTTGGCATTCCTCGTACCCCTACAGTCACGATCGATGTGATCGTACTTGTTGCATTTATAGCACTTTGGAGCACATGGACCTTCATGATTGTAATTACACTTGGAACACAGAGGTTTAGACCCGGCGTATGATTTCCTGTCACTATTGCCTGTAGTGTAGGCCTGGCCTGTGTTTTGCTCTTATTTTGTGTTTGTTGTTGATTCTGATTGTTGCGGGAAGTGTTTTCATAACTTCCTCTTGTTTCAGCTTGTCCTTTCTGCAATGGTACTTAGACTCTCTTGTCCATCAATTCAGAGCCATTTCAATAGCCTCTTGCATGGTCTTTGCTTTTGAAGGTTTGTCTACGATGTTTCCATGGATCATGCGGCAATCCCCGACATACCTTTCATTATTGTCTGGCTCCACTGGGAACATCCCTCACACAAAAAAACTATAAGAGAATGCTAGTTCTTGATATACGTTGGGTATACTTGACCACATCCTACCTATCGACTTCAAGTTCAAAATCCGCCTCACGCTTCTCTTTGCGTTTCGTGGAAATATTTTGTCGTCATTCTCTTCCTTAGGATTCGACCCACGTCATAGAATACGCAACATCATATAACAGACATAACAGGGGAATACCACCACCATGTTAGAGCACATGCTAATAAGAGACAAGTAGAGAACTTGACGGTTTCTACCGAGCAGTTCCTATTCGAAGACATTCGCCATTCTTTCAAACCATTGGGTTATACTCAACCACTCCCCTCAGTCCCTTGAAATACAGGGGGTTTGCACTTCAAGGAAATTCCTGGGTAAGTGCAGTTCTGAGTAACGCGTCAGATCCCCTGACTACCCGTTTCCCGGAAGCATGGCTACAGTGCCAGTTCTGGTTTGAGTCCACGTGCGGCCAAGGCGGCATTGACACCTTGATCAATCATAGCTTGGAGTTGGGCATTGGTGACCGTAGTGGTTATGGTTGCTGTTGGGGCTGGTGTTGTTGTTGTGGCCTGTGTTGACCTTGTGGCTCTTTTGGTGCCATTTTCTCAATCACAAGAAATACATACCCTTAGATTTCAATACAATCATAACGTGACATAACATATGCGTCATAAATAAAAAGATCACCTCACATAGTGAAATATACAACCAACACAAGATCGACATAACATAATACATCCATTCCATATATAATCTGGAATTATACATGATCTGTTTGGTACATAATGCTTCCCTATCACTAGGTTAAATAATAAAATCACAGAATAGCCACTACGAGCCGTGATTTACCAGTAATACTTAGTAGGCTATACAGGATAGCTAATCAGAACAAAAGATCTATACATGAATAGCTAAACCAAAAAAAACAAAAGATCTATACCGCCTGCTAGCTGGGAGTAACCCATAAAACTTAACAGACTACATAGTAGATACAATCATAACCAAAGTCTAGAACCTGCTAACCAAGTGTCCCCAATGTGGCAACGGGCGCTCCAGCCTCTAGGCCTGGTACGCATGAATATGCTAAACAACAAGATCATTTGCAGCCTGACGCCTGCCACTCATGGCGACGCGCCTCAGTCTCTAATACTGTAACTCGTGCCTCTAATGGCCCTCGTGAGCTTCAGACCAAGCCCAACCGAGCCAAGTCCCTGACGGGTCCGGAATACTCTCTTGCTCGTAAGCAAGCGTCTCCTCAATCCTCAGTACCTCAATCTCAGCTCTCACAGCTGCACGATCCTTCTGGGCATCGTGATGTCGTGTGCAAAACTCTGAGCTCTCTCTAGTGCAGACATCAACCTGGTAAGTGATCCTCCTGTTGACCAACTCTAGGGCGGTCATCATCCTCCTCTCAGTATCTAGGAGTCCTGTCCCTCTATATGGGTCCCTTGGCTGTCTCGCAAAGCAGCAGCAGTACTCCTCCAACCTCACAAAACCCAGGTCTGGGAGTAGTAAGTAGTAGTCTCTTCCGAGGCGGCGTGTCAGCCTTGGGAATATCAGCTCTGCGGCTAGTAGATGGTGCAGGTGGAGGGATAGGTAACAATGGTGGAGTCCCTGATGGGTGTAGTGAATGATAGAATGATGATGCTATATCTCTCATCTCAACCTCGAGTGCTCTAGGACTAAGGGGTCGAATACGTGAAGCTAGAAAGGATGGTGGTAATGGAGGTATAGGTGCCTCATCCTCAGCTGGCACTAAATCCTCAGGATGCTTAGGCTCAGGAATGTAAACACCTGGTATAAAAGTTCTCCGGCACATACTCTGGAGAACATGGTGCCTGCTCGAACAACTGTTGGGCAGCCTCCTCATAAGGATCCTCAGATGGAATACTCCAAGATCGTGCCTCAGAGTGAACAACGTATAGTTATAGCAAATCAATCTGACTTAACTAGCTGTGACCATCACAGAAATGGCGTATATAGTAATATTTATATAAAGACTCTTATACAATATACATTTATTCATAACAGTATATCAAATATGAATTCCATCTAGTCCAACCAACAATGCAACAAGTAGTGTATGCATGAATGTAGTGCGCATAAATGTATGTCCGTTGGAAAACCCCATTGTATGAATCTAGTTTTGAAAAGCGTTATAGTCCACAAAAACATTTGACCTGGTTCTCTCTATAACCTGGCTCTTGATACAATCTGAACACCCCCAAATGGGGTCGCAACGAATATGGGTCCCGGGCATGTTACTATCATAATCAATTAACGCAAGAATATATAGAGAACGACCAAAAAGGCCGATTTGAAAACGATACATGGATTTAACAAGTAATGTTACATAACCCGAAGCTTTAACTTGTTCACTTGATCAAAATACAAAGGATTTTTCAAGCCCATTACAGATAACAAAATGAAATGCAACAAAAATCTTTAATCATGCATACAAATCAAAAACCACCAATGTATCCATCCACCTCGTGCTTAGTGACCCCTGAAAACATTTGCTTTAAAACGTCAACAATAGCTGTTGGTGAATTCATAGGTTGGATAAATCATATATTGTAGGACCACAAGAATCTCCCAAGTGTATATGATTCAACAAATGCAATATCATATAAAATGTAATTAACGTTGCATCTAAGCTCATGACACTGAACTTTGACGTATGTGAGTACAAATAAATAGGCCATCCTTTGCCACGTGGTGATGTTCTAACCCACAACATCCATATAGACATGGTTATATCGTTTCGTTGTTCAGTGATAGCTAATCCCCCGAACAGGGGTTGTCAGAAACAATAGATCTATTCCATAACATGTGCGCTCAGTAATAACAGTTCATGATAAGAGCTCAGAATGGGTTATCCGCATACTTAGCAAACATTAATCTATAATAGAAAACTTAACCCTTGTTCCAGTTGTAAAACATTGCATGTTTTTCATCGTCCCAAAAACTTTGTAAAACATAAGCAATGTAAAACTGGCTATGAACTCACCTTTGAGTTCTGATAATCCAAATATCAGCAGATAATGCGTCACGTAAAAGATCGAATGCAACCTAAATTATCATAGTCTATAATAACCCGAGACTTTAACGAATAACAATGAATATAATCCTATAGTTGTTACATGGTACTATCGTATCGGAGCTATCATAATTTAAAGAGGTCATGACTGCCGTTCGAGGAGTTTAGGACACTTTTAATCGTAAATCCAACAACTCGTTCGAAACGCCATCCAAAGGCCTCATTATGGAAACTACCTAGTAATATAGTCAACTATTGATAACCACATAATATTCTATATAGCTCAATCACCACTATGGTTTAGTAAAATTGTGTTTGATAAGTTAAAATGTTTTAATTACCGTTTAGCAAAAACCTGGCGTAACGTTCGCGTTTTAAACCCGATCTCGCGTTTCTTATATGTCACTTTCGTATTAAGAACGGGTAGCGTTTTTTGACCTTTTCATAAGATTTGTCCCCTGATGAACAGTATCTTTTACTGTTCATAACAGACATAAGTTTTATAAAATTCGTATTTGTTGTCGTAAAACCCGTAAACGTCGTATTTTATTCGTTATAGCTTCCCGATTTTAAATGATTCTTCCGAGGACGTTCTCGTATTGAAAGTGATCTATATATTTATTAGGTTACAAAAATTATAACTTCTGTCATGAATCGTAAAACTTTTATAAAATAGTTTTATAAATATTAATTGTCGTAAACTCGCGAAATTCATAACTCGTTCGTTATTATTGATAAATTACGATTCTTATCCTTTTGAATCCCTAAAAATATTATTATTTGTTAAAAATAAAAACACTTGCTGTTTATAAATGTTTTATAAAATATGTTTTGTATAAAAATTACATTACGAACTTGTTCGTTTTATTAACGTATACTCGTTTTTTAAACGTAACATTTTTCGTTATTAATTCCGTTGAACAGTTTCTTACCTTTCGGATCGTCGTGAAATGTTGATCTTATAAAAACATAAAATGGTATTATGTTAAATGTCGAATTTTGGACAGCAAGTTTGGTTGAGTTTGTTAAGTCCTTATATATCCTTGTTTTCATACTTTTCCACTTTTGTAACCCACCATATGTCTTATATTTCATATATTTTATATATCATCCTTATATTATAGCAACCATACAACATTAACATAGGTCCATAATTAACCTTAACTTGTCATAAGATTTCTTTACTTAAACATATTATGAAACTATGAAAACCCTAATTAATACATAATCATTTTCATGTTTAACCAAAAGTGTAAATCACTTGTGTGACCATTTTAGCATGATGTCAACAACATCATAGGATATATAAATGTGTACATTATGAGAGTAGAAAATCTAATAGATCAAAGGGTTAAGGTAATTAGATGTGACAATGGAACTGAGTTCAAGAATAAGGAGATGAATCAGTTTTGTGAGAGAAAAGGTATTAAGAGAGAATTTAGTGTAGCTAGAACTCCTCAACAAAATGGAGTAGCTGAGAGGAAAAATAGAACACTAATTGAGGCTGCTAGGACAATGCTAGCTGATTCTAAGCTACCTACTACTTTTTGGGCTGAAGCAGTTAATACTGCTTGCTATGTGCAAAATAGGGTATTAGTAACTAAGCCTCATAACAAGACCCCTTATGAACTTTTTCTTGGTAGAAAACCAGCTTTAGGCTTTATGAGACCATTTGGGTGTCCTGTTACAATTCTCAATACCATAGATCACTTAGGCAAGTTTGATGGTAAGGCTGATGAAGGATTCTTTGTTGGGTACTCAATCAATAGTAAAGCATTTAGAGTATTCAACAGTAGAACTAGGATAGTTGAAGAGAACCTGCATGTCCAGTTTAGTGAGAATACACCTAATATTGCAGGAAGTGGACCAAATTGGCTTTTTGATATTGATGCACTAACAAAGTCAATGAATTATAAGCCAGTTGTTGTAGGAAATCAGTCTAATGGTAATGCAGGTACAAAAGCATGTGATGATGCAGGTAAAGCTAGAATGGAGACAGTACCTGGCAAAGATTACATTCTGCTACCATTGTGGACTGTTGATCCACCATTCTCTCAAAGTTCAAAGAGTTCTCCTGATGCTGGATTCAAACCTTCTAGAGATGATGAAAAGAAGGTTACTGAAGAACCAGAAAAAGAAGGTGGTGATCCAAGTAAAGAGGGTGAAAGAGATGATCAAGTGAAGGAAGATAATGTTAACAGCACTAATAATGTTAATGCTGCTAGCACAAATGAAGTTAATTCTGCTGGTGGAAAAATAAGCATTGAACTTCTAGATGATCCAGATATGCCTGCTTTGGAAGATATTGTCTATTCAGATGATGATGAGTATGTTGGTGCAGATGCTGACATGAACAATTTGGATGCATTTATGTCTGTCAGTCATATTCCAACTACAAGAATACACAAAGATCATCCAGTTGAACAGATTATTAGAGACTTGAATTCAGCACCTCAAACAAGAAGAATGACAAAGAATTTGGAAGAACGTGGTTTTTTAGTTCTGTTCAGCAAAGAACAAACCATAAAGACTTTCAAAACTATTTGTTTGCTTGCTTTTTATCACAAGAAGAACCCAAAAAGGTAATTAATGCATTAAAGGATCCAAGCTGGATAGAGGCTATGCAGGAAGAGCTTCTACAATTCAAGTTACAAGAAGTTTAGACTTTGGTGGAGTTATGTAATAGAAAAAGGGTTATAGGCATTAAATGGGTCTTCAGGAATGAAAAGGATGAAAGAGGAATTGTGATTAAAAATAAAGTAATATTTGTTGCTCAAGGATACACACAAGAAGAAGGGATTGACTATGATGAAGTCTTTGCCCTTGTTGTAAGAATTAAAGCAATTAGGCTATTTTTAGCCTATGCCTCATTTAAAGACTTTGTGGTGTACCAAATGGATTTCAAGAGTGCTTTTCTTTATGATAAGATTGTAGAGGGAGTCTATGTTTATCAACCACCAGGATTTGAAGATCCAAACTTCCCAGATAGAGTATACAAAGTAGAAAAGGCACTTTATGGACTGCATCAAGCTCCTAGAGCATGGTATGAAACCCTGTCAACATATTTGTTGGACAATGGGTTTTAAAGAGGGAAAATTGATAAGACTTTGTTTATCAGAAGGGACAAAGGTGATATTCTATTAGTTCAAGTGTATGTAGATGATATCATTTTTGGCTCTACAAAGAAGTCATTATGCACTGAGTTTGAGAAGATGATGCATAAGAAGTTTTAGATGAGTTCTATAGGTGAACTCACATTCTTCTTAGGACTGCAAGTAAAGCAGAAGGAGGATGAGATTTTTATCAGTCAAGACAAGTATGTGATTGAGATTTTGAAGAAATTTGGTTTTACTAATGTCAAGACAGCAAGCACACCTATGGAAACTCAAAAGCTTTTGCTCAAGGATGAAGATGGTGAAGAAGTGGATGTTCATTTATATAGATCAATGATTGGTTCATTGATGTATCTTACTTCTTCAAGACCTGATATTATGTTTGCAGTGTGTGCCTGTGCAAGATACCAAGTCAACCCAAAAGTGTCACATCTTCATGCTGTGAAAAGAATTTTTAGATACTTAAAAGGTCAACCTAAATTGGGCCTTTGGTATCCAAAAGATTCTCCTTTTGATTTGGTAGCATACACTGATAGTGATTATGTTGGAGCAAGCTTGGATAAGAAATCTACAACAAGAGGTTGTCAATTCCTTAGAAGTAGATTAATATCATGGCAGTGCAAGAAACAGACAGTGGTTGCAAATTCCACAATAGAAGCTGAATATGTGGCTGCTTTAAGTTGCTGTAGACAAGTGCTTTGGATTCAGAATCAACTACTTGATTATGGGTACAATTTTATGCATACCAAGATCTTTATTGACAATAACAGTACTATTTGCATAATTAAAAATCCTGTTTTTCATTCAAAAACAAAGCATATAGAGATTATACATCATTTTATTAGGGATTGCAATAAAAAGAAGTTAATTCAAATGGCCAAAATCCATACTGACAAGAATGTTGTAGATTTACTTATAAAAGCTTTCGATGTAAGTAGATTTAAAAATTTGATTGCTAGTATTGGAATGCTAAATCCATAAAATCTTTTATCTCATTATGTTTTTGTAGAGTTTTGTATGAATTAGTATTGTTATTCATGTCATTAAAAGTTTATGCTGTTAAGTATAATTAGTGCTGCTAGTTATACTTAATACTGCTGAGTTAATACTGGTGACTCAAAGTTAATGCTGCTAGGCATAAACTTACAACTGCTGTTAAAAGTTAATGCTGATAGGCATAAACTTACAACTGCTGTTGAAAGTTAATGCTGTCAGACATAACTTACTACTGCTGAGTTACTACTACTGTGTTACTTACTACTGCCAGTTGAAAGTTAATACTGCTATGCAAAAACTTACAATTGCTGGCGAACGTTAATGTTGTTGAGGGTATTTTTATAAATACTTTGATTACAGGTTTCAATCACTCATTTAATCGATTTCATTAAATCATATACTCTTTAATCACAAACCCTAACTCAATTTCATCATTCATCATCAAAACCCAACACAATGACGACCCTAAACTTTGCTGATACTTACAATTTGGTCGTGTTTTTGTCAAAACCTGCTGAAAGTGAAGGATTTAAACAAATTGTGGATTTTCTTAATGCAAATCCTATAAAGTATGCTTTAACGATCAATCCCACTATATATACTTCGTGTATTGAACAATTCTGGGCTACTCTCAAGGCAAAAACTGTCAACGGGGAAGTACAATTACAAGCCCTAGTGGATGGAAAAAAGATCATCATTACTGAGTCTGTTGATAGAAATAATGCCTAAAAATATTATTAATATTTTTCAACTCTTTACGTTTTGATAATCACAAAATATAAAAACGTTCAATGTAAAATTAAACGTAAACAAGTAATTAGTAGTAAATTTTAATTTCAAAAACTATATCACTTAAAGGTATGAATAAATAAATGCTTAATGCATTTTATGATCAAAGAAAATTTTTATTCAACCTCACAATTTTATAAAATGTTGTAAACATTTTTATAAACATTTTCTACAATTAAAAGAAATATTTTATTCAAAATAAATATTTTGAAATTCAAATTTTCGAACCTAAAACGGCTAGAAAGTTCCAGAAAATTACCCCTACACAATAGGACAGGCTGGGGAGCGCCTAGTCTAGGGCAGCCCCCTTAAATACACGGGCGGCCCCCTTATCTTTAAGGGGACCGCCCACCTATTTAAGGGGACCGCCCATAGGTAGACGCTCCTCCAGATTGTCCTATAGACGCTCGCTCCAGATTGTCCTTAAATACTACTATTCCCCACACTATTTTCTCACATTTTGCAGTACTCATTTTTTCTGATCGTAAAAACAGCCCAACACATCGCATTAAATCCTTTGATCATTTTAATCATAAGCTTTGTTTCCCAAGTGATTCAAGCTTAATTCCTCAATGCAAAGAGAAGAAAACTTTTCCATCATTAAGTGAAGAAGATCTACACCTTTGTGTGTTGTTGCAATCTTATTGACATCCCAAATCAAACTTGTAAATATTGTAAAGTTGTGTAGTTGTTAGATTTTGGTAATCTTTCCTAGTAGTGTTAGTTAGGTGTGATTATAGTAGTGACTTGGTGAAATAGTGGTATGAAGAAAACTAAGGTGTGAAGAAGTTGGTAGATCGTGGACCAAGTCGTGAAGCAAAGTTTGTGGTATGAAATTGTGAAGTTGTGGTAGATATGGTTCTGCTAAGATTAGAACTCGACATCTAGCTTAGTGGTCGAAATCAAAGATAAGCAAAAGATGTTTAAGGGTTTTCTTCCTTTCCTTTCCCCTCCGCCAGTAAGGTACTTGTTGACATAGTGAATAAAACTAGAAAACTCTCAAGTTAGGTGCTCGAGGAGTGGAGTAGGGCGAAAAGGTGCTTCGTTACCGAACCACTATAAATCCTCGCGTTGTGGTTTGATTGTTCTTACTCTTATCTCTTGTCTTACATTATTTTTTTATACTATCATATTAATTGTTTAGATAAGTATATTGTTCATATTGTGCAAGTGTTGAATTCACATAAAGTCGAATCTAGAATATTTACAAATACTTTAAAACCTTAAGTTATATTACGGTAAACTATTCAACCCCCTTCTAGTTTTCCATAATTGGTATCAGAGCTACGTCAAACAAGATTTTTAAAATAAATTGTATTTTAAAACTTAAATTGATCTATGGAATCGGAAAAATATTTAGAAGGGCAATCTATGCAAAGACCACCACTATTTGAAAGTGATGGATTTATTTATTGGAAAAATATATTCGAAACTTATGTGAAGTCAAAAGATCTAGATCTTTGGCATGTTATTACTGATGGTGATTTTCCTCCTATTCAAAATAATCTCGAAACTAAAAATAATGAAATTGTACCTTTTCATAAACAAAAAGATGATCTTAAAAATAAACTTGTAAAAAATAATGAAGCTAAAATGGTAATTTACAATGATTTTCCACGTAAAGAATACGAAAGAATTTTTATGTGTCAAACCGCAAAAGAAATTTGGGATACTTTATTAATCACTCATCAAGGTAGTAATCAAGTCAAAGCTAACAAAATAGATCTTCTTGTTCAACAATATGAACAATTTATGATTCTGGAAGAGGAGTCCATAGATAATGCATTTGCTTACTTTAACACTATTATTACTAGTCTAAAAGCATTTGATGAAGGTTTTTCTAGCAAGAATTGTATTAGGAAATTTCTTAGGGCATTACATCCTAAATGGCGCGCAAAAGTCACGGCGATTGAAGAATAAAAGAATCTAACAACTCTATCACTTGACGAACTCATTGGAAATTTGAAGGTTTATAAAGAAGTAATTAAGAAAGATTCCAAAACCATCAAAAGCAAATGAGAACAAATAGATCTATTGCCTTGAAAGCTAGAAATGAATCTAGTGATGATGATAGGACAACCTCCGATAGTAAAGATGAAGAATACGCCATGGCCGTAAGAGACTTCAAGAAATTCTTCAAAAGATGAGGACAATTCGTAAGACAACCACATGAAGAAAGAAAATCATTCCAAAGAAATAAAGACGACAAAAATAGCAAAGGCGAAAGAAATTGTTTTAAGTGTGAAGATCCAAATCATCTCATCGGAGAATGTGTGAAACTATCAAGATATCAAAATCAAAAGGTGTTTGTTGGAGGATTTTAGAGTGATAGCGACGAAGACGAACATGAGAAGACAAATGATAAAAAATGTCTTATGGCTAAAGCTTCCAATGAGGTACTTTCCGAAACCGAATACTTTAGTGATGACCAATCATCA
>BQNB010103414.1:0-14512 GCA_026074375.1 Tanacetum coccineum | reverse complement strand
ACATGCATTCACATGAACAAACTCCTTTAAATTCCTTCAACTATAATCTATAAAACCACCTTCTCACATTGTGGACTAATTAACGACTAATTGAGAATGACCTCAAGATAAATTGGCCAATGTATTTGCTCAGAACCACAAAGTTTGACAATGTTTGTACCTAAGTGTGTTAAAATGGCATCTCAAATCTCAAACAGCTTGTATATTTACGAAAAGCAATAGTACAAAACGATAATACTATTAAAAAATAATTGTAGGCTATATACATCAATGAAAAACGTGAAGTTATAAACGCATACCTAGCATATAGTTGAGATGCTCTTCCAAAAGGCATCGTTCATGTGATGTACCCGGAAACCAAGTAATTCTGCTTTTTGCTGCTTGAGCTATGCTATCAAATTCCCATCTCTTCATGTATTTAGCCTCTATCGCCAGGGATGTATCAATCTGCCAATAGAATCAACCCTCAGTTAGACATTAAGCCACCACAAAAATACAATCTATATACAGACATAAGGCAATAAATACCTGAAGCTCATTCAAGTAATTCAATCTATATACAGACATAAGGCAATAAATACATAAGGCAATAAATACCACGAACATCTTTCCACTCTGCTCGAAACACAATAAACTCAAACAAAGTTCTATGCAATTTGCTATTCGCTAGCAACGAACTCTTAAGTTTCTTTATAGGTAACAACACCCTTTTATTTGACAATATAGCAATGTTGGCAACCAAGAACCATTTCTTCAGAGACTTGGTTAAACCTTTAAAACTGTCCTTCTCCCTTTCGCCATCAACTGTTTGCAAAAGGAGACATCCTCGACTACACACACAATCAATTACAAAAATTACTAATCTAAACATAATTGCAACCTACATTATAACATCAGATAATTGTTAAAATGATCAAAAAAATTCGATGCGCAGGCCGCGATGGCAAATCCTCCAACGCCCTCTTATTTGACAATGTAGCATTATTGACAACCGAGAACCATTTCTTCAGATTCTGAGACTTGGTTAAGCCTTTAAAACCGTCCTTCTTGTCAACAAACTCCCTAGCCTTGTTCTTCCCCTTTCTCCCTCGACTGTTTGCAAAAGGAGACATCCTCGACTACACACACAATCAATTACAAAAATTACTAATCTAAACATAATTGCAACCTACATTATAACATCAGATAATTGTTAAAATGATCAAAAAATTTAGATGTGCAGGCCGCGATGGCAAATCCTCCAGCCATGGCCTATTGATGACACTTGATAAATTAGTAAAACTATGTAGAAAAAAACAAACAAATTGTGATATGGTACCTTAAGAGTTTTCATTGTTGTCAACTCGGAAGAGTCAATCTTTCCTTTATTGATTAAACTTGCAATCTTTCCCGAACCAACCGGCTGCAAAAGAACAAATATGTTAGGAAAATGTTTAGTTAGAATGAATGATAAGGATGATTATTTTTGTGATACACTTATTATAGAGTAGAAGATTTTAGTCTAACCTTTGCTTTAGGAAAGAAGATCTGACCAACTTGTGTGACATTTGAAAGATGCAACACGATTGTTGTCATTACACTTCCATGATTTTGCTACAGCTTGGATGTGTTGCCTAGGTAGTTATCGTTCTCTTTAGTCTCTTTAGGTCCAACATGATGATGAATGTGAAATGGCTTTCCATTTCCTGTAGATAACATACTTTTTGGGAGTAAATTGCAAAAATCGTCCCTAAGGTTTTGCCAAATTACATGTTTTGTCATAAATAGTTTGAAAGTGTATAGATAGTCCCAAAGGTTTAGCCAAATTACATGTTTTGTCTTTTACGGTTTTGCCAAATTGCATGTTTCGTCCCTAAGGTTTTGCCAAATTGCATGTTTTAGGGATGATTTTTTGCAAAATAGTTTGACTTTGGGACTATCTACGCACTTTCAAACTATTTGGGACAAAACATGCAATTTGGCAAAACCTTATGGACGATTTTTGTATATTACTCTAGTGACAACTAAACCTGACAAATGACTGCAAATACAATTACAAAAATATTAAGAAGAAATGATGATTAACGGTGAAAACCTTTAAGGAGAAAAGACCATGCCGAGATAATCTTTGAAGTTGTTTGATCCTAAAAGACATGAAACTTCATGAGTAGCTGTTATTACATATGGGGCCTATTCAAATGGTCAAGCGGGGTTATTGATCCAAATGTGGTGTGATCACTACGGGTTAGGATGATCCGCTAACCTTTTTTTGTAATGGCAAGATTACAAAAACTAATAGTTAACCCTAAAATTATCTAATGTTGACCAAAACTGATATATTACTTGCACACAAAAAATTTGAATCTTGAACATTCAAAGATGGTCCGCCCCTATAATGGAAATTCAGATATAAATATACTTACTTTTATTTGTAAGGAGATATCGAAATTTGTAGCCCCATTCAATATCCATAGCCTTGGCTGAACTATTGCCATTGGATTTATATCAAAAGGTTATTTAAAAATTCAAACAACAAACCAAGAACAAATAATAAAAACCAATCCCTAAAAGAACTATGAGTCATTATATTCATTTCGTAATTTTGTCGAACGCTTGGTGTTCATCGCTTAATCCAGGGAAATATTCATATCATACGAATAGAAATAAAGAAAATGAAGAATCCGAACATGTGAATCCTTATTGCAACATAGCCAAATACTTTATCGTAACAGAATTGAAAGAAACACTATTAAAATGTAGATATCACATTCAAAATCAAATAAAAAATGAAATTAAGAAAAGATAATTTTTATTTAACTTCGATTGGATACTTTTTCATCTACCTGAGATGTAACACAATGTTATATCTTATATATCATGTTTAATTGTTATGCTTGATCATGACTTTATCATAAAAAAATCGATCTGCTATGCACTCTAATCTTATCATCAAGAGATCTTGTTTAGGAGTTTTGTATATTTAAATGTGTGAATTCTATATAATAACATAGCTAATCTAATTAAATCAAGTCGTAGCAAAAAAAAATCTAACCTCATCTTGAACCCTAATTTATCTTTGAATAATCTTTGATTGTTGTGACCAAAGCATTTTTTATGTGTGTGATGAGGTGTCATTTTATACACTATTTTGGGGTTATTTAACCCTTTAAATCATGCAAATTTGCCCAGATTATGTGCTTAATTGTTTGTTTTGGTATTTTTAGCACTTGGATAGCATTTGGAGGAAATACACGTGACTGAGGCTCATTTGGAGATGAAACAAACAAGATTACGGACTTGCACCAAGATTCACCAAGAAGTATTGTTCTCAGAGCGGAGATGGCGTCATAGGTATAAAGCGACGCCGTCGTGATCTATCTGGTGACGGTGTCTGGATATTGGCGACGGCGTCACAACTAACTGACTTAAAGTGGATCTAGAACCATCTACGTGGCGACGACATCAGAAGTATTAAGCAACACCGTCGCGTCGAAATGCCTATATATACAAAACTGTTTTTAGGGTTTTAAGAGTGTAACTTTTGGGATAACTTTGTATAACTTAGGGAGATGAACCCTAGTCCTTGTAGCAGCTTCATAGGTCATTTTTAGGGCCTCAAAACCCTATTGTACTACCTTGGATCCATGTTTTAATTCAAGTAAAGTTATTTATCATTAATCATTCAATATGTCTATGTGTTGTGTGATTGACATATCTTCTAACTTCCTTTATAACATGCGAGGCTAAACTCTCCTTTGTATTTGCTTATGATTGCATAAAAGTCAAATTGTAGATCCTTTTACTGTTGCTTCTTGTTGATGAATATGCGCTTTAGGCCTTAGAAAACCAGCTTTTGTCTGTATCCTTGTTGACACATCTAGGGAAACGCGAGTGCATAGAAAGGATACCATAGGGTAACAGTCTTTATACTACCTTGCCCCTTATATGGTTGATCCCTCTTAAGGTATTTCACACGTATTTAATATACTCTTAGAGGCCTTGTAATAGTCTTTATACTACCTTACTTGTGCTTTGCCTTAACGGAATATTAAATAGATGACGGATTCGTGTAATTCGTTCATAACTTAGGGAATACTTACACATTACATCACAAGTGTGACAAGGCAACAAGATTAGGAGAAACAATCTGATAAGTAATGCATGATTAAGTAAATACATTTAATTATCATAAAGTTATTACTAGTAGATTAGCTTATTAATTAGTTTAAGTTAATAGTTTATCAAACCAACCTCTCAAACCATAGATTTACCTACTTTCTATAAAATATAAAAACATAAAAATAATCTTCTCTCAACCCTTAGAATTCTGTTAGACCGTGATCAAGCCTTCCCAACCTATTCCCTTAGAGAACGATAACAACTCTCGAGTCTTGCTTATACTACTAATACAACAGTTAGGTACTCTGCCTAGGGAGTTGTAAAACTTCTTGTTGAAGTCCTACGACGACCGCATCAAGTTTTTGGTGCCACTGTCGGGGGGAATAGTTAGGTTTCGATCATAGTTGAACTTAGTTCTACTCACTCGAATCCTTTCAAGTGAGACTTTAATTTTCGTATATTAGCTTTCTTGTAGTCTATCTTTTCTTCGTGTTATATGTTTTGCAAATCTATCACCATGACACGTAGCACCATTAAAAGGTTAACCAAACCCCTCGACAAGCCTGAAAGAGAATTACGAAGGCTTAAGAGAGTCGCCTGGCGTCTACAGCAGAACGAATCTCTTGCTATAGCCGGAAGAAACCTCTGTGATGCTGAAGCATCCTCCTCTAACAACACTGGAGCCAACCCGCCAACGCCTCCCAAAACCCTACATGAAAATTCTCACCTTAATCCCTCTTGTTTCCAAAACCCAATCACCCTTCCAACCGAACAAACATGAACAATCGTCGACTCACGCGACATCTGGTTAATTTAAAAAACATGCACATTCTAAGGATTGAGAAATGAGGACCCCCTCTGTCATGCTAAGCAATACTTAAGTATTGTCGATAACATACAAGCTGACAGAGCCACAAGGGATGCATCTAGGCTACGCTTCTTACATTTCTCCCTCAAAGGAAAAGTGGCAGAATGGCTTGATAGAATACCTCCCACTCAAATCACGACATGGGATCAACTTGTATCACGATTCCTTGACCACTTCTTTCTGGTAAGATGCACCTCGTCCCTTAGAGATTTAATCCTTCGATTCAAACAAGGGGATGACGAACCCATCAAAAGCGCCTGGATCCATTTCCAGGACTTAATCAAACAGGTTCCCATCACGGGATACATAAATGGCTTCTGGTATAAATCTTTCACGACAATATATCTCAGGATAACCGTAGGAAACTTGATCAATTCGCTCAATTTCTCTTGAACTCACTCACCGAAGAAGAGGGGTAGAATCGAATTGAAGAGTATATCTAATACCAAGACGATCTATGGAACGACCTGTCACCACCCATGAACGTCACTTCCATTTCGGAGGAAATGCAACCTACATTAAGGGGACATCTGAAAAGGGCTTGCAACCAAATCTCCTACCTCGAAACACCTGCTCAAAAGGTTGGGTTAAAAAACCCCTACCTAATTTATGACTACTACAGAGGATCCCATGAGGCTGATGAATGCAAACAGAACGACCCGGCCAAACAGGTGTGCCTATCCGAGGGAGACATCTATGATGATCCTCCCCTTCTGAGGTTCTATTAGAATGATGATACCCCACCATAGGGGAACAGCAAACGTAAAGAAAAAGGAGAAGATGGCCTCGATTGGACTATTAGAAGTAGGTTTGAAGACGAGCTCGCCAAATTTATGCTCGAAAAGAAGTCCCACACCAAAGGTATAGGAGAAATGTTTGACCAACACCATAAGGAATTGCATGAACAATTCTCCCAAATCCTCTCCACGATCAGGAAAAGTGAAAGTCGTGAACCCGAAGCGCCAATTTTTGCCATAACAACCAGATCAGGAGTCAACACTCAAGACCCACCTTTCCTAGCTCCATCGCAATCAACATCTGCCAACCACACTAAGGGGCAACCAAAAAAGAAGGGCCTGAGGACGCAGAACCAAACATCATACAAGAACCTTCCCCTCGGCCATCCATCTTTTACCAACCCTCCAAGTCGTCCAATCTGCCCTTTCCGTCCAGATTAAAGAAGCAGAAAAAGGATGACGAGGATGAGCGACTCCTCTCAATCTTCAAACAGATCCACATCAACCTGTCGTTCCTAGAAGCCATGATCTATATGCCAAAAAGAGCCAAGGTTTTAAAAGATCTCCTTTCACATAAGGAAAAACTTGAAAAAGCAGCCTCCTCGGTCAAACTTAGTGAGGAATGTTCTGCTATCATTCAAAAGAGTCTACCCCAAAAAGAAGGGGCCCTAGGAAGCTTCACGCTGCCATGTCTTATCGGACCCCTGGCAGTCTAGAATGCCTTAGCTAATTTAGGAGCAAGTATAAATCTCATGCCACACTCTCTCTTTCGACGATTAGAGCTTTCTAAACTTAAACCAACCAAAATGAGTATTCAACTGGCTGACCGATCTATCAAATACTCCATCGGGGTCTGCGAGAATCTATTGGTAAAAGTAAGTAAGTTCATCTTCCCAGTTGACTTCGTAGTTTTAGAGATGGACGAAGACGAGCTAGTCCTAATCATTTTGGGACGACCATTCCTCGCCACGTCAAGAGCTGTAATTGGCGTTCACAAAAGAAAATTAAGTCTAAGAGTCGAAAGTGAAACGTTACCTTCAATATTGGGAAATCCATGAAATCTAAACACTCACGCGATGATTACCTATACTGCGCTGACCACACCGCTAAGATGATCCAAGAACAATGTGTGACAACCGTGATTTATCGAGGTTGGTTTAACCGTTAGAGTTAACTTGCCTAGATTTATGTGTTTTGATTCGTGTGCGTAAGTCGACTTGGTGGTTTATATGGTTTGATATATGTGTTATTATATGAGTTTGTGAGAGTGGAAATGAATGATTTAGTCATTTCATTTCGTATGTGATGGTGATTTCGGAAGTATAGTGATTTTCATTATTTTATCGTCGATAAAATTAATGAAGAATGAATCGTTAATTTCAAGATTGAGATTAGTTAGTAAATTGATGTTTCATAATTTATTTATAAAGTAATAAATAAAATTTAGTTGGGAAAAAATTAATAGTTAATATAAGTGTTTTTGTTTTAAGTTGTGTATTTATTTAAGTTTTAAAGTAAATAAGTAAATAAATAGTTTTTTTGTTGTATATATATATATATATATATATATAAAGGAGGGAGAACGAAATTTAGAAAAAATAAAAAATATATATATATTGGGCTTATAGGATCGGCACAAAAAAAGGAAACCAATTTGATTACAATTAGGAAACTAGATAACTATAAATACAAAATCAAGAAAAACCTAAACCACCTTTTCTCCCCCTTGTTCCTTTTGATCGGTCGAACCCTAAAGAAGAAGAATTTTTTTTATCAAGAATTAAGGTGTTGATTCGTGTGATCACGGGTGAAAGGTTTATGTATGATTTCAATTAAGTTCTTGTTTAATCTTCTTATATTAGTAACTTTAATTGATGGTAATTTAGAGGTTTCATTTAAGAAATTCAGTAGGTAAACTGTTTAGAATAGATTAGAAATCAATTAGGGTGTTTTTGTAATTAATGGTGTTTGAATGCGTTTGATTAGGTTTAGTTGTTAAATTCGGAATTAAAACTGGACAGATTTTTAGGTTATCTTGAAAGTGTCATAACTTAGTCATACGGCTAGCTTTTATTGACTTTCTTAAGCCTATAAATAACTATAGAGAGTCTAATTTCCAACCCCATTGGTTTCATGAATTAAAAGTGAGTGGAAGTCAGTCAAAATAATTTTACTATATTGGTTGTCAAATTTGAGTTTTTGGGGCAGATTCTGGTTTGTGTTTCTGAGGTCAAAAACCATATCAAAACATCTTTTTAATTGATGGGATTGCTACAGTAGCAAGTTCATGATGTGTATGATTTTTTCGAATTTTTGTTTAATTTTCCTAAATGTTTAAATGGGTCTGATCAAGTTAAAGCTTTTGATGGTCGAATCAGATCTGAATTTGAGTACTTTATGATGTTGAATTATTATAAAATAGTTAGGCTCAATGTTATTTTTTCTAAAAAATCACAGTAGTTCATAACCCATTGGGAAGGTAAGGAATGAAAGGGGGAAAGCTAATTTGATCAGTTAGTATTTTATTTGTGGTCATAAATTAACTACAAAATTCTGCCAAAAAGCTAGAAAACTTGAATAAATGAATTAAGGGTATTATGGTATAAGTGAGATATGGGAAGTGTGGTAAAGGGTTTATAATCATAATATGAACATAGAAGTCCATCAATTGATTATAACATCGTCATGGGCATTTAGCTTAATCGCGTGTAACACGTGTTTTATTTATGTTTAGTTGATTTCAGGAATTCGTGAAGTAGTTGTGCATCAGGTGAGTTTCATAGTCGCATTTTTCCGTTTTTAAATTGGGATGGAAATGATGCAAATGTTTTAAAATGTTTTATTGATGTGATTATGTGTTTTAAATTTGCGTATGGACATTACATGGCTATTATATGACTATGTGTTACATGTGTTATTTGGAATCGGATGGGTACGCCTACTCAGTGAGATTGTGATATTGATTTGGGATCAGATGAGTACGCCTACTCAGTGAGATTGTGATATTGATTTGGGATCGGATGAGTACGCCTACTTAGTGGGATCGGATGGGTACGCCTACCCAATGTGATATGTTGTGTGATACATTCTGGGTGAGCTTGGTTGATTATGGTGCCAGCTATTCTAAGCTCGAATGTGAATTTAAGTATGTGAAATATGTTGATTGGATTATGTTGCATGCTAGCACAAGTTCATGATAGTTCATTATAGTCCTACATTGTTTTGATAATCACAATGAAATCATGTATTGTTGCGTCTCTAAAACCTATGACTCTCACCAACATTATTGTTGACGTTTTAAGCATCATTTTCAGGTGAGCGTAGCGAAGTTAAGGATGTTAAGATTCATGGCTAGAGAGACCTTAGGAATTGCATGATGGAGTCTTCTTTTCTGGAGCCTTTATTGCATATTTTTGTACTTCGGATATTTTGATATGTTGTGATATTTAGTTTGGATTTATTTTCTATGTTTATGTATTATGTGTGTGATTAACCTCAATACAAGACCCCTCTTGTGTTTGGTATTGTCATAACACTTTATTTTCAATATAATGCATTTTAGACATTCTCTATTGTTGATCCCACTTCAATAGATCGAATTCCTTATGCTTGTTTAAGGTTTAGTTATATTAGATAAATCTAACACAACTATAGTAAAAGCTTTGTTTGAATGTATTAAAGATTTTGCGGAATCTAATCTTTAATATTAAGAAGGAATTATCAAGAACAGTTAATTCTATGAACATTATAAACAACCAAATAAGCTTCATTATTATTTAATGATAACAATACGAATACTCTCAAAGTATTAGGGTTACAAAGACCTTAAAGCTAAGAATTATACAACTAAGATTGATCTTTTGGTTATTTTTGGTACTGGTATATCAATCTCTATGCCCTAGGACCACCTTTTATACACCAAGGAGTCCTAGTCGGCTTACAATACTTTCCTAAGTATATAAAATCTTTTCTATAAATAACTAATATATATCAAGTAAGCCGTACTAACAAACAGTACTAACTTACACTAGCAGTACTAACTTAATACTAGCAGTACTAACTACTTAGAATATTTTCTTGAGCAGTAGTAACTCTTCAGCAGCATTAACTTCAAGCAGTCTTTGTACTAGCAGTAGTAACTTTCACTAGCAGCATTAACTTTTGTACCAGCAGTAGTAACTACTTAGTATATTTTCTTTGAAGTTCATGAGCAACACTAACTTCATCAGAGCAGTATTAACATAAACATGAGCAGCAGTAATTCTAACAGCATCAAGAAGACTTTTAATCCCAACATCTATTGTTGACATCAATGTATTGTGATGACGCCTATCTTGTTACGCCTCACGATTTCGCCTTGGCGTGGTGTGACATATTGGTATCAGAGCCATTGGTTATAGAGAAGTAAGTGGTTTAACCTAGACTATAATCTAGGAGTCCTTCATATAGCTGCATAATAGGATCTATGTGTTTAGCTATCTAGGCATTTTGTTTTCTTGCTTTTTTTTCTGAGTTTGATTTTGACCCACATGTTACTCGATATCAGAAGATCTAGAAGAGGAGCCAATTGAGGAGGAGCCTCTCAAGAAACCGAAAGAGGAAGGTTAGAAAAAGAGGCCGACTCAGATCTCCTATCGGATACTTGGAGCAGGTCTGGACCCGCGGAGTCAGGTGACTCTTGCGAAAGCAAAGTCAAACCCAAGCGAGGCCTGTCATAAGTTTATCCCGTCTTTTACCTCGACACATTGCTATCGATGATTTCTTTTGGATATTACGTATTTTTAGGCGCTTCGAGACCGTCGGTTTCTTTCTGTCGTTTTCGATTTTATTTTTATATAAATAAATATTGCTTGGATGTAGCATCGTTTCTATGTTTTATTAGAGTCGTGTAAGATTTGCTATGTGATATATGTGCGTTATCATTAAGATGTGTAGTCTTGGAAGGAAGTACACGTGTGAAAGGATGCAATTATAATTATGGTGGCCAACATAATTATAATGGCATCACACACGTAGACTTGTGACCATGATTGCATTGATCAGTGTTTGTTTGTAAGTTGGTAGTGTAATATGTTATGATATGTGTGATCATGATAAGGATGGTTATATAGTTATGGAATCCTTCTTTTACCTAATGAGCGATTATGTTAGGCTCAATTGCGTAAATAGTAAGTTTCCCTTCTATCTAACATTTGCGGATACCCGTTATTGCTACTATTATTATTGTTGGGTTTGTTCGTTACTCAACATTTCGTTCGGATTTCTAACTCTAAGTTTAGCATCCCATGCTTGTACCATGTTAGTATGGATGTCCTAATTTTCCTATTCGGTGTCTTAATGAATATTGGTTGTTCGGATCTGCTTTTTTGGATATTGGTGAGTTTCATTGGTTCTTTCATTGTATTGATTACTCGTATGAGTATCAAAATTTTCTTTTGAGCACTAATTGTTCCTAACATATTAGTGCGGATCCTTAATCCGTTCTTTATATATCATTTGGTTTTCGTAACATGTTGTGGCATGTTAGTACCGATGCTTTTCAATGGTTGTTCTTTTGATCGTAAGTACGGATGAGTCTTTACATTATTCTTTTGGTTCGTAATGTCTTCGTATAAATTTCTCTTGTGCATGTTCGTTTCACTGTTATTCTGACTATATGGTTCCTTATACTTTCTTTCGCTTTCAAACAATAGAACTGTGTTAGAGTCTTTACAGTATTTTACAATCCCTATTGGTATTACGATGTCCTTTGTTTGGGTAATATATTTATATTGATGTCGAATTATGAAAATCCTTTTGAACTATATCTTGATGGGGCTTGGGGAAAAACTATTTTTGAAATGATCTTATGAATACGTTATGCCATCGTTTTTATGTGAATGTCTCTTTATGAAAACTATGTTTACAATGATTTTTGTAAAATGATGTGATACAGGTTGACTGTCAATACTATGTTTAAAATGATATTTATGAATATGATATGTTTAAAATGGTCTTTACAAATAAGATATGAAACTATTTTTTTTATAATGGTTAAAAAAATTTATCTTATTATGAGAAGTATATTTAAAATGATTCATAATGGTAAGATGCGATACACCGTTAAATAACTGTCTCTATATTTTTTTATGACAACCATGTTTAAAATAAATTTTATAAAGATTATATTTAAGACGATTATATATATATATATATATTTAAAAAGATTTTTATATTTAAAACGACTTTCTTTATCATTTTAAAATGATTTTTACAAAAACAATATTTAGTTGGTTCTTTCGAGTAAAGTCGATTATTTGTATAAGAATTCTATCTTTCGTGTTTATTAATCTTGATACGTATCATTATTCGATATGTGTTCCTTTTGTCTTGGTACGCTTTGTTGACTCTTTTGTTTGCGTTTCCTATCGGTATAGATATTCTATCCTTTCTTTTAAGGATTCTTATGTCATTTGATCCACATCTATTTGTATATGTGAAATCCCTTATATGTTTTCTAGCATTTGATTCGATATTCGTTTGCTACCCTATTCAATAGTTCGTAACCCTTAGAATTTTTTGATATACGTTTTATTCGACCAAGTCACTCTCTGTGGGGAGCACCTGTGTTGTTCAAAAGAAGGACGGTTCATTTCGAATGTGCATAGACTACCGGGAGTTGCACAATCTGACCACCAAGAATCTCCCAAGGAAAAATGACTTGTTCGACCAGTTACAAGTTTTGCGTTATTTCTCTAAGATAGATATTCGTTCCGGTTACCATCAATTAAGAGTACATGGAGAAGATATTCCTAAGACGGCATTTAGGACACGATATGGACACTTTGAGTTTACGGTTATGCCTTTTGGGTTAACCAATACACCAGCGGTTTTCATGGACTTGATGAACTGGGTGTGCAAGCCGTATTTAGACAAGTTTTTCATTGTGTTTATAGATGATATCTTGATCTACTTGAAGTCTAAGGAGGATTACGAGGTTCATTTGAAGTTGGTGTTGGAGCTGCTGAATAGGGAAAAATTGTTTGCCTAGTTTTCCAAGTATGAATTCTGGCTACAAGAAGTGCGTTTTCTCAGACACGTGGTTAATAGCAATGATATTCACGTGGACTCTAGTAAGATAGAATCAATGAAGAATTAAAAAGTACCTAAGACCCCATCTGAGATATGATCGTTCTTAGGATTGGCAAGTTACTATCGACGTATCATCGCGAATTTTTCTAAGATTGCTAAACCCCTTGCTTCACTGACGCAGAAGAATCAGAAGTATGAGTGGGGCAGGGAACAAGAAGAAGTTTTTTAGACTTTGAAGGACAATTTGTGTAATGCAACAATATTGTCAATGCATGATGGACCAGAAGACTTTGTAGTTTACTACGACACGTCAAATCAAGGATTAGGTTGTGTACTCATGCAAAGAGGCAAGGTAATCACCTATGCATCATGAAAATTGAAGATCCATGAGAAGAATTATACAACACACGACCTAGAATTGGGAGCAGTAGTGTTTGCTCTTAAGACTTAGAGGCGTTATTATATAGTAAAATCACGTAAACTAAAAATCAACAATTAACGTAAACGGACACCAAACGAATTAAAGTTTTCGTCAAGCAAGCAATATATTATTTTTACGAAAGTAATAATCAACTTTTTATATTTTATTTTTATTGGTTGCGTAAAACGTTTACGTTTCGCAATTAAATACATTTAGGCATACCCGAAAGCACCAAAACTTTTCTACGCTTCAACAAATACTCACTTTTATACCCAATACATAAAAATTACAAAAATATCTTACCTATATACATACATATCCGGTTATAGGATGAAAAACACAAAGATATTACAAGTTGAAAAACACAATTCCTTAAAACCATGGGATGATTATTACTTTTTGAGACCAAGACCAAAGACTTTCCATAAAATCCTCCCATTGTCCCAAGACTTCTATGTACATCTTGTCTAGCCATGTGAGATATAAAAGACATTCACTAGCAACTAGAACACACATATCTCATTTGTATAAGTGTAAAACACAAAAACCTCTCCTCCTCCCCCCCTCCTAGCTCACGGCTCAAAACCAAGCACCACAACCAACCCATACAAATTTTTCTACTGCTTATACAAGCGTACACACATCATATCTGTGACAACCCGAGAATTTCCGTTCAATAAGTTAGCCGTTTCCGTGTAGTAATTTGAATTTTTAAAAGTTTCGTTAAGCTTTTCTGTTTAACCCGGAAGTTATTTCGTTATTGTCTGAGAATCGTCTCCAGGAGCGAACCAGGACACCAAACGCTGTAGTATTTTGGAAATAGCCACGTTTTTATGTTTTAGAGCAATATTTAAAATTTCGTAATTTTCCGTGTTACCGTTACTCGTTTCGTCATTTACGTGATCCATGGAATTTAACTACACTTTGTTGTGCATGCATGCTTGGAAATTAATTCATCAACTAGCATTAACTATCCTAGAAAGTGGGAAAAATATTTTTGGTCCCCCTTTTGGCCATGCTCCAACCGGTCACACACATACATGTATACATAGGATTCAAAAAATTAGAATCAAAGCACTAGACAAGCTAGCATGGTTAGAGGAAAGGACTAGTACTAACTCTCTTGTGATTTGAGGATCATTTTGGTCCCCTTTGGCTCTCTTGTCTTGTTTTCGGTACACACACACACCAGTAGTGTGTGAAGTAAACATTGTGTATATAATCCATCTCATATTCATTTGTTCATTCATAACACACACATACTTGCATTTTGAGTTTTTTCTCTTCTCCTTTGTTCCCTTAACCCACGAAAAACAC
>BQNB010103413.1:0-24041 GCA_026074375.1 Tanacetum coccineum | reverse complement strand
TCACTTGTAACTCACCATTCTCTCTAATCTAGTTGTTTCTCTCTCTACTTTCTTTCTCTAAGTTTTCTTCTTATTTTCTAGCATATTGGTAAAGATTAGTGTTGTATAATAGATTAATCTAGTAGGATAACATTAAGGAACCAAACAAAGTTTTTACATAAACACCGATTGTATAAACAACATAGGGGAAAATGACACAAAATTACACAACCTAACCAACACATGAACAACCCAATCACATATTCTTCATAACAGAAACAAAATCAATCTTTTTATGCACTTCACGATAAGTTTCAGCGATCATCTTCCTCAGCTCTGACAATTTAATAGAATCATTCTGTTGGACTTGGTGTAGAAACTAACAGCAATTGTAGGACATCAACGATGAAAGCACTCCTTCAAGTTCACTTATAAACAGCTTCCTATCATTTGTGTGGTCTATAAACTACACCCATAAGTTGTGTAGATTGGCTGCAAACTCAAGATCATTCGTCGTTTCCCTTTTAAAGTATAACATCATTGCATCAAATAAAGACATAGAATTAGCAGCCACGGCGAGTTCATCTAGATGTGGAAAAGCAGCCATTTTTTTGAAGTTAATGTTGAGTCTGTTATTTGCTTCAATGGGTTTTTGGGTATGCAAATGACTGGGGGTTTGACCCCTTAAATAGCAAAAATGGATAAAGCAAAACACGGAGGGACCAAGGCTGTAACAAGATAAATAAAATACATGTTTACATTATAAAACAGTGAGATTTGCCCATATTATATAGTGTGACATAATGTTACATATCTTGGAAAACACATTAAAACCATGTTGACTAACAACGTGGGAGAGTCTTATTTCTGTTGAACAAAAAAAACAGTGAGTAAAACATATACCCTGACAAATATCAATGTATATTAAAGGTCCAATTTAATGATAAAAAAAACCCATCAATATCAACACAATTGATAGGGGTATCACCCCTTAAATATCAACAAAGGAAAGTAAATGCACTTGACGGTCCAATCCAAAGCCAAATGTGTAATGTTTCTCACACGGCTTGATACATCGCATTTAATGTGTATAATTGGCAGAAAAATATATAGTATGGAACACTAAGTTCAGGGACAAAATATGAAATAATATCCAAAAGTTAAGGGACGAAAGAAACGTCATAACTCTTCATATTAACAGGTGAAAATGAAAATACACTATAATTGCAAATTTCGTCTCTCACAACTTGGTTTTAGCTTGTCATCTACTCATCTTGGTTTTGTTATTTAAGGGTAAATTTAGTCAAACATACTACAACAACCATAAATTAAGTCATCCACAACCAACAATATTAACTCTTCTCCAAAAATTCACTTCATTAAAAGTTCACTAGATATTGGATATCATGTCAAAAGAGCGCATCACACATGCTCGAGAAAACTTTGCACCACCACATGTAGTCCTTATAAATGACAAACTTTTGACCGAAATATTAATCTGATTACCTATTCTCTGTATTCATCTATTTACAACCGTATCAAAACAATGGCTAAGAATTCTTACATCTCTTGTTTTCACCCTTAACCGCAGCCAAATCACTAAAGTTGATCCTCCTGATGGTCTTTTTGTTAATCACATTAGATCTTCATTTCATTGTGATTTTGACTCGTTAGATCCCAGAATTAAGTGAAGAAAATAAATTATCGATAAGTTATTCTCTTAGCTCCACCGAGGAAGTTGATAATGTAACATCTTGTAGTATTGCAATGGTTTGCTTCTTTGTACTTGTTAGGGGGACTCCTTTTGATTACATATATAATCCATCTACTAATCTGTTTAAAATGCTTCTGCAACCAGATTACGCGCATGATGATTCAAATTTTTATGGATGTGCTGGATTAAGATTGGCATTTGACCCTACAAAATCACCTTACTACAAAGTGGTGCGTGCTGGAAGCAACTCTTCTAAGATTGTTATATAAATTTACTCTTCAGAGACAAGCAATTGGAACTTGTGCAGGGAGCGGTTTAACTACTTCTTTTTGTACAATTTGACAGTGCAATTTATTAGAATAATGCCTTACATTGGCTAGAAACTAAGAATAGGCAGCTTACGCATTACAAGTTAAATATTAAAGACCATGAGCATCCAATTATAACAACCATATAAATCCCTCAAGGCTTGCAACATGGAAGAAACTTCTTCGAGTCTTATGGAAATATGCTTCTAATGATAATAACGATACAAATACCTCACATGTTGCATCTGGAAGGGAAATTGTTCGAGTCGCGTAGGTGTTTGCTTCTTTTTCATAGAGATGATATTGGCTATAGCGAATTTACTATATACGAGATGATGAAAGGGTAATATGTTTGGACAGTTAGGTACCGTGTTGATACTGATGAGTTTATGACTCCACTTCCCGAAGGATGGTCGATTCGGTCCACCGTTTGGAGCATTGTTTTGGGAGAAAAGGAATATGATTCTTTTTTGGTCATCAACTTGTCTGGAAAGGTTGTATAATACAACCTAATATCAAAGACTCTGCGTGAGATTTATGGCATGGTATCTAATCAAGTTGCTGATGAATACCTTGATGGTTTCATTCTGCCTTTTGCAATGTATGATATGGGATCAAAAAAATTGATTATAAGGTTTATGAATTCATTAACGTCATCTGCTAGTGTCTGATTATCCTTCCTTGTATAATGTTTCTTTGAATTTTTTGTTACAATGGCTCACCTAGGTATTTGGGGAATATTCAAAGCCTCTTCCAAATATGTTGTAATCAATTTAATATTTTCAAGTTAATTTGACTAATACTAGTTATCAAACATGATATACCCAAACAAAATACTCACTATATTCATATTAATTCAAGGTTAACAACCATAATCGCTTAATTGTAAATGGTGGGAAAAAGTAATTCGGCCGGGAGAAAAGAAACCTCACAGGGACCAACTGTGCAATCGAAAAAAGATTAACAACCATAATCGCTTAATTGTTAATGGCGAGAAAAAAGTAATTAAGCCGGGAGAAAAGACACCTCACAGGGACCAACCGTGTAATCGAAAAAAGACAAAAAATTTGAATAGTAAAAATTGTTGTATTAACAAAGTCGTCAGGGACCAACTAATGGAAATTTAACGTTAAAAGATGATTGTACCCTTCAGTGGAAGGGTGACGTGACCAAGATAACGACAGAAATAACCGTCGTCATGCATAACAGGGCTTCAGGGACCAAATGGGCAACAACAGTGCCAAAAAAGGACCCCGTATGAGAGTCTCTGTTATTTAGAGACCAAACGGGCAAACGAGGTTGAGTAGAGGGACCAACGATGTAATTTACCCTATTTTGAATTTGGGCTTGGATTTACCAATGTTTAACACTCATATAATGATTAAATATGATATAAATCTATAAATACTTTTTGCCGCCTTAAATGATGCAATAAAAATGCCAAGCCGCCACGCCTCACACTAAGGCTTGACCATGCCGCCACACCACGCCTCACGCTATTTATAACCTTGATTAATACTGATTAATATATTTTTGTTGGACGAAGGATTTTACTTAGTTTAACTAGCTTTGTGTTGAGTTTGATGTTGTTAGTTAAATGTAACTATTCATGTCATATTTAAAATAACATGTGTGTTGAAGAGCACGTAATACTCTTAATGAAGTTTAAAGATAACGTCTAGATATATATTGCTTTTGAGGTAATATTTTTCTATTTTATAAACTTATTAAAAACATGAAATTAGATTGGTTTAAATTTAATTTCATATAATTTATTTAAAAATTCAACAAATAAACTGATATGAGTCAAGGTGGACTAGTCGTTTGGCACGTGTAGAGTTTAAATACTCTACACGTGAGGTGCACGTGTAGTGCTCCAACAACTTTTCCCGCCTAAATTCTTAGTATAAATACCATGTTTGTTCTTCATTTCCATTCAGCTTATGATTTGTAATTTCTCTCTCAATTCCTCTCATTCCAATCTTTTAACTGATCCTAGTTCATTACTTGATCAATCATCAATGGAGTAATAAGGTTCAGATCTTGTTCTAGCATTTGAGATCTCATCTTTGATTCTTAGTTCTTATATCATTTCTCCTTGAAATCTATAAGTTCATATCAGTTGGTATCAGAGCCAGGTTCTTGGCAACTCACTTATCTTTCTCATGTATTTTGTATATGTACATTTTAGTAATGCAAACAATCCTTTTTTTGGAGCTGACGCTCTTTTTTTTGTTGGTTCATAGTCCACACGGGGTTCTGGTCTTGTTACTTTATGTTCCGGATAAAATTGATCCCTCGATCAAGTCCTAACTAGAAATCTCTTAAGAAAAGACGAGAAATCGTTTGGATTCGAGGCGAAAGCCTTCCCCGCCGTTACGGGGTTATTCTGCTCTAATCTCCGAAATCGAAGGACTTCATACGGGCCTGAGGACTTAGTATTGATTCATGCAAAGATGCTCCTCTAAAGCTGGAATAAGGGATTGTCCACTCCACCGCCCCGAAGAGCAGTGGCTCTGTTGTTTTGCACGCCTACGGGGAGAGACTCAAAAAGTACCGACGCTCAATCGAAAGAAAGAGAAATCCACTATATGCTTAACTCATGCCCCAGGAATCCCTAGACACAGGGGGTACGAACTCATTTTTTACTGGAGGGAAGGCTGGGGAAAAGCATAGAGCGTGCGGGCTCAGCTCTCGCACTCCTCCCATCCGCGAAGCTGAGGCGGGAGAAAAAGCATAACTCCCCGGTCTCATAGGTTACCTTTCGATCTTCCTCCCCCGTGACGCTCCCAAATCGATCGCTATCCTTTTCTTGCTTTCTTGTTGTCTTGAATTGTTATAGAGCGGCTTTATATTAGGTATAGTTGGTAGGATGAAGTGGGATGAAGCCTTAGTGGATATAGCAAGTGTGACGGGGAGGCGGCTCGGGCGTAGTGGGTCTGGACGCCTAGCACGAAAGAGCCTTCTCTGGTAGCGGCACTATACCTTAGTCTCTCTCTAGCTTCCAGTCTATATAAAACATAGTTAGCAGAGGTCAGTCTGTCTGGCGTTCCCTCGCGTCAAGGGCGACTTTTGCATCGGCTCTCTCTCGTTCTCGTTAGGGAATTACCGAGGCGAAAGCTGCTCTCTCGGAAGTCAGTTTCCCCGCTGGGACTAGTCTAAGAAACTTTCACTTGAATTGCCAAGCCTCTTGTGGTAACGCCCTTGACGAATTGCGTTCAACGTCCCTTTATGACTTTCCCGATCGGCGCCTCGGGTCGGTAGCCGGGCTCCGGGACATTACTACCACGGCGACTATCGACCCGAGCCCAAAGAAGGAAAAAAACGAACGGACTAAAGCGAGGAGTTCATTGGCCATACATAGTTAAGAGGAGGATGGGGGCCAACCTCTTTCATGACCCATGGCCCCAGTGTGTCACTTGGTTAGCATTTCTAGAAAAAATGGAGACGGAGAGTCAGGCTAGTTTTTCGATAGGGAAAGAGACAGGGGAGTTGGCTGTAATGGAGACAATTCGGATGGACGATATGGATTTCTTCGAGATGGTTCACCACTTTTTTAACCGTGAGAGGGAGGTCATTCAGAACCCGCTGGCTCCAGAACGGGGGGCGGCTCCAGAGGCGCTGCCGCAGGCGCCAGCACCGACGGAAGTTGCCCACCCCGCTCCCGATCAAAAAGAGCGTGCGGGACTTCGAAGGGCCATTCAAACTTGAATTCGTGAGCAACTGCACGAACATTGTGAAAAGGGGAAAGGGCGGCTGTCCGTGCACTTTCCGGAAATGACGGAAATCTAGTCCAGTGCCGCGAAGGCGATAATGTCTTACGATCTGGAGATCTCCGCGGAGACGGATACGGAAACCCCCCGCAGATGGATAGAGAATATAAGGGGGACCCTAATCTCCTAAAACCAGTCATTAGGGAATACCGACCAAATGAGTCGGTCTGCCGCTTGATTTCATAACAGAGCCGTTATTCCCGGCTGGCATAGAAGTCTCTCGCGCGGGCGAAGGAGATGCATTTCAGGTACTGGTGGTATTGGACAAGAAAAAAGGGAATAATTTCTTTCTTCTTTCTGCCTTTCTTTCCCATGACGACTAGGAACGGGCAAATCAAAAATTTCACTTCGAATTTCGGACCTCAACATCCTGCTGCTCATGGTGTTTCACGATCAGTATTGGAAATGAACGGAGAAGTGGTGGAACGTGCGGAACCACATATTGGATCACTCCAGTGCGGCACGAAGCCGCTGATGCCGAGTCGGCTCCTATGCCGCTAGCTATGCCCTGCTTGGTCCCCCGGCACGGTGGAGGTTCCGTAGCGCGTCATGAGCACCGGGCTAAGGGGCGGTTGAGCAACTCAAGCGAACCGCCCTACCTTACTACAACATAAGGACAGAAGGGAGAAGGTTGTGAAGGTGGCCTCGTTATCCACACCTCCGGTCGGATGAATGGAGGACCGACCGACCCGGGTTTTCACGAGCGTTGGCGGGTTCTGGAGTGCCTGTCAAGGGCGCTAGCGCATACCCCGGGGTGATCATCACCACCTGCACCTCAAATCTCGGCACAGTGGAACGTGTAACCCGCCTGCTGTTCCATTCAACTACATTTGTTCCTGTAATCCATAGCCTAACAGAACGCAGCAGCGAGGGACAACCCGCCCATACAGCCAGCGGGGAGGATGGCACTACTGGCAAAGACCGTCTGGCGAAAACGCCGCAGGCGCGAAGCGTGGTAGGCCTGCGCCGGGGGAGCATAGGGAGGAAAGGGAGCCCGGACGGTGGAAGAGCCAGGGGAGGCCGGGTCATTTGACGGAAATGGAAGGCTTTGGACTATGAACCTATTAAAGAAGGCCCTATGGAGTAAAGGGAAGTGCATGAATTCTTGGAAAAAGAGGGAGCGAGCCTATATAAAAAATGGAATCAAGCAAATTCAATGAATAGATAGAGTCAACGGTACGACAGACAGCGCTGCCTACACGCGAATTTGCTTCAGAAGTCGAGCAGTCTCAATTTCATTTCACTACAGGATTTTAGAATGAATGTTGGGCTGGGCAACCTCGAATGGCGTGAGCCGCATGCGGGGAGACCCGTAAGTACGGTTTTTAGGGGGATCTGGTCGAAAGACCGGCCGACGCTCACCCGACTAGAGGGACTGAGAAATTAATAGAGTAAAAAACTTATCTTCAAGCTTTACCTTATTCTGATCGTTCAGAGGGCGATCGCGGGGTCACTGAATGAAGTCCTCCGTTTCTTTTGGAGGTGCTGACCCGCAGCGAGGCAGAGATGACTAAGTGACATATGGAATATGGTGACGACAATAGCATGTCGTAGAAGGAGATAACAAGTGGAGCCAACGACCCACTAAGACTAACGTATCTACAACTACATCCCCGAGCGGCAGTCAAACGGGGGCGTGAATGCGAGATGCCAGCGGAATGATCGGCCGGACAGAGGCTAGGGCTCCTTCCTTCCCACCGCGTCCTTCCTTGTGTGTCGGAGATATAAAGCGAGTGCACCGGAAAAGAACGGGAACTGGGTCGATCTATTCTATGTCGAAGCATCCGAAGCATAACTGCACACTCACACGATCTTTGCCGACAGATAGGAGCATTCGGTGGAACCGGTGAACTACACTTGCTTCTGGATAGATGTGTGGGACAGAGGGCTCGTGGTACCTGCTGCCCACCCTTCCTCCTCTGCTTTGAGAACCGTGTGAACGGAGAGTGGGCAGAAGGGAAGGAGGTCCTCATACGGAGTCGCACACTTACTTGAGCAGTGCGGGAGACTGGGGAATGGGTCGAGTAAAGCCCCCTGGGGCCGGAAAAATCACAGAGACGTACTGATACGATAGGGCTTTGATTGGTATTTCTTTTTTCTTAGTGATTGTAAAGGAGGGCGCTTGGCTATGTTATAGAAAGGGAAGGCAGAGGCATCGAATGGCGAAGAGAGGCGGCTCGGCAGGTAAGGAATGGGAAATCGTCAAAGATGACTTCTTTGTTGTCGAAACGAAGGGCTAAATAGCACCAGTGATTCTCTGAGCCGGTCTGGATTTCCAACACCTCGGGAAACTGGTCGAGATAGATGACAGCGCCTTTTTCCCCTCTTCCTTACCAGGAGGGCAATCTTCTCTTATGGCCTTCACCTCCCGCCCGGCCCGGAAATAGAGAATCCAGCCCCCTTCTGATCCATTCTTTTCTGCAAGCAGGGAGGATCCAGAGCTAAGCCCCCTCCTATTCGAGGCCGGGTGGCCTTGCCCCACAAGCACCCAACCTTCTTTTTGCTCTTCCTTGGGGTTGCCTCCACGAACGCGCCACCTAGGAGCCCTACTCATATTCCAAAGGCGCTACTGAAATTCAAGCGCAAGCCCCCTTCTATTGCATAACCTAAAAAAGCTATAAACAAAGTACCAAAGTGGTTGCGGGAACGATACGCTTTGGTTACCAGCGAACGATTCCAAAGGCGACCAGCTTTCAATACTAGTTGTTACCTTACGCTGCCATTTTTCTAATATTATTGAATAGCATGGCTGGGGGCTAAGATAACTCAAATGGGAGAGCCGTGTTATGGGTGACCTTATTGCACGGTTCAGAGAGCACTTGTGTATGTGATGCAAGTGAACGTGTACGAAAAAGCTGTCGTAAAGTTTCGTTGTTCGTTCCGTCGTCGACCCTATCTATGTTTCTACGATGGCCCAAGAACACGCTCATTCTTCAGCCGTAGAGAGACTTTTGAATTGCGAGGTACCATTACGAGCTCAATATATACGAGTGTTATTCCGTGAAATAACTCGAATTTCAAATCATTCACTTGCTTTAACTACTCATGCTATGGATGTGGGAGCATCAACTCCGTTCCTGTGGGCTTTTGAGGAGCGGGAAAAATTGTTGGAATTCTATGAAAGAGTCTCGGGAGCCAGGATGCATGCCAGTTTCATACGACCAGGTGGAGTGGCACAAGATCTGCCTCTTGGCTTATGTCGAGATATTGATTCCTCCACACAACAATTTGCTTCTCGTATCGACGAATTAGAAGAGATGTCAACCGGCAACCGTATCTGGAAACAACGATTAGTGGATATTGGTACTGTCACTGCACAGCAAGCAAAGGATTGGGGATTCAGTGGTGTAATGTTAAGAGGTCGTGCGACATGAAGACATTGATAGCAATATGGGGGAAGTTCCCATCAGGCAACAACGGTTCTGCCTGACCCTACTTAAGCATGCATATTATGTCAGTGAAGACTTGGTGTGAAGCCTTGGAGCTTACGTTAGAAGAGCAAAAGGCCGGGGGCTAGGGTGAGCTGAGGGGGGACAGCGTAAGTGAGCGAATGTGTGTAAGCCCAGTCAAACATAACTGTTCTAGGCGGGGTGGGCCGCCCACCTTCGAATGGTGTTGGTCCGTAGGACTGTGAACGGATTCGCCTCTGGCCTCTGGGCACGTCGGAACCGCATGAGTTCACCGGGGTGGAGCACGGTCCGCCAAAATCGGCATAGGTTAGGTGCTATTGATGGAACATGGTAAGCCTATCTTTCTCCATATGGAAGTGCTGCGGGCACATAGAGATGTGGGTAGAGGAAGCCTCAAAAAGCGAAGGCCGAGCTGTAGGTCACGTGACCTGCACCGAGTTGGTGGCTGACTGGGCTTTTGATTTGATCAAAGCAGAGAAGCTCGCCTTCTTGTTATCCAAAAGCAAAAGTCGGTCGAATCGGTCGGGCCCTGCCCCGGAACGTCGAATGAAATAGGTGGCCGGGTTCTTTTTCTACGACCCTTTTGATATGGTAGGCCCGGCCCCAGGACCCCTATCCCTTATCTATACTACTAGTGATAACTTTATGATAAGATCGTGTATTTACTTAATCATGCATTACTCATTAGATTGCTTATTCTAATCATGTTGCCTTGTCACACTCGTGATGATCTACGTAAGTATTTCCTAAGTCATGAACGAATTACACAAACCCGCCGTCTATTTAATATTCCGTTAAGGAAACGCACAAGTAAGGTAGTATGAAGATTATTACAAGGCCCCTAAGAGTATATTAAATGCAATTGAAATATCTTAAGAGGGATCAACCATATTAGGGGTAAGGTAGTATGAAGACTGTTACCGATGGTATCCTTTTTACACTTCTTGCGTTTCCCTAGATGTCTATGGCAATTTAATATCTTATGGCTAGTTTTCTAAAGCCTAACATGTACATCCATCACAAGAAGCAACAGTAAAAGGATCTACAATCCAACTTTCATGCAATCATAAGTAAATACAAGGGATGGTTTAGCCTAACATGTTATAGACAAAGAAAGAACATAAATCAATCAAACAACACATATACATATTGAATGATTAAAGATAAATAATCTTACTTGATTAAAACATGGATTAAGGTCAGATACAATAGGGTTTGGAGGCCCTAAAGACGGCCTTAAAGCTGATAAAATACTTAGGGTTCGGTTCCTAAAAGTTATACAAAGTTACACACTTAAAACCCTAAATTCGGTTTTGTATATATAGAGAAATCGTCGTGACGACGTCCAGTTATAGTCGCGACGTCATCACAAAGTAGAATCTTCTAGATCTGATTTAAGTCGGTTACGTCCTGACGCCGTCGTCAATTCTCTGACGCCCTCACTAGAAAGATTGTGATGGCGTCGCTTTTTACTTGCGACGCCGTCTCCACACTCTGTGAGCACGATTCTTCAAGAGATTTAGTGTAGGTCCGCAGTCTTGTCCGTTTCTTCTCCAAATGAGCCCAAGTCACGTGTATTTCCTCCAAATTGCATCCAAGTGCTAAAAACCTAAAAACAAATGAATAAGCACATAATCTGGGCATATTTGCATGATTTAATGGGTTAAATGACCCCCAAATAGTGTATAAAATGACACCTCATCAATGATTCAGATTCACAGACTCTCAAACAACTCTTAACACTAAAATATGATAGTCAGATTTAAATACAATTCAATTAGTGAAGTGTGCAAATGAGCTTCCTTTACTAAAATGCAATGCAAAATTTGTTACAAGTTTGCAACTTCAGCACATATATATGTATAATAAATATTTACACACATTTAGCGAGTTTTAAAAAATATAAATGCAATGTTTCACATATTTAAATTGCAAAATTTGACAATATTTAATCATTTTATGATGAAAAAACAAACAACGTTATATGATTGATGCGGTTGTCGTAATGACTTCTACGAGAAGTTTTACAACTCCCTAGGCAGAGTACCTAATCGTTGCAGTGTAGTATAGGCAAGACTCGGGGGGTTGTTATCATTCTCTAGGAAATAGGTTAAGAAGGATCGAATAGGACTTAGCCGAGATCTACGGGATTGAAAGGAGATTCTTTTTGTAATTTTATATTTTATAGAAAGCAGGTAAAAATCATAGGTTTGAGAGGTTGGTTGATTAACTAATTAATTAAACTAAATACAATCTATACTACTAGTGATAACTTTATGATAAGATAGTATATTTACTTAATCATGCATTACTCATTAGATTGCTTCTCCAAATCATGTTGCCTTGTCACACTCGTGATGATCTGCATAAGTATTTCCTAAGTCATGAACGAGACGAACCCGTCGTCTATTTAATATTCTGTTAAGGCAACGCACAAGTAAGGTAGCATAAAGACTATTACAAGGCCCCTAAGAGTATATTGAATGCAATTGAAATATCTTAAGAGAGATCAACCACATTAGGGGTAAGGTAGTATGAAGACTGTTACTGATGGTATCCTTTCTACACTTCTCGCGTTTCCCTAAACGTCTGCCAATTTAATATCTTATGGCTAGTTTTCTAAAGCCTAATGCGCACATCCATCACAAGAAGAAACAGTAAAAGGAACTAGAATCCAACTTTCATGCAATCATAAGTAAATACAAAAGAGGGTTTAGCCTAACATGTTATAGGCAAAGCAAGAACATAAATCAATCAAACAACACATAGACATATTGAATGATTAAAGATAAATAATCTTACTTGATTAAAACATGGATTAAGGTCAGTTATAATAGGGTTTTGAGGCCCTAAAGACGGCCTTAAAGCTAATAAAATACTTAAGGTTTGGCTCCTAAAAGTTATACAAAGTTACACACTTAAAACCCTAAATTCGGTTTTGTATATATAGAGAAATCGTCGCAACGGCGTCTAGTTACAGTCGTGACGCCGTCACAAAGTAGAATCTTCTAGATCTGATTTAAGTCGGTTACGTCCTGACGCCGGCGTCAATTCTCTGACGCCGTCACTAGAAAGATCGCGACAACATCGCTTTATGCTTGTAACGCCGTCTCCACACTCTGTGAGCACGATTCTTTAAGAGATTTAGTGTAGGTCCGTAGTCTTGTTCGTTTCTTCTCCAAATGAGCCCAAGTCACGTGTATTTCCTCCAAATGTCATCCATGTGCTAAAAACCTGAAAACATACGATTAAGCACTTAATCTAGGCATATTTGCATGATTTAAGGGGTTAAATGACCCTGAAATAGTGTATAAAACGACACCTCATCAAATACCCTTACACTTAGGATTTGCTTGTTCTCAAGCAAATGGGATTTTCTACCAAGACAATAGCAATATTGTGGGCATTTAACCTACTCTTTAAAAGTATTTTACAACACAACCTTCTAGACCTCGTAATTAAAAGCACGGAAAGTATAACTAGCACCTCACATAAGTGTTTGAGATTCTCTCTTTCACTCGGGTGTATAATAAATTATAACAACTATGGGGAAACAGAAAATTAACACTTATTACCTGTCATAGCATATAAATTACCATAGGCTTGGTAAAGGATCAAACCTCCACCACTAGGCGTAAGTATTAATCAATACTATCAAAGAGGTCTTTTAAAGGGTTGTGGGGTGTAGGTGTAAGGTAACATAAATGGAAATTGAAATGGATGAGATACATTTGGGAGTGACTTTTGGGTGAATTTAGGGTGAAAGGGTTAGCTAGTTATTTATACGAATACACGTTGGTTAGGTTGCTAAGCCAAAGACTCGGACAAGATATACAAACTTTACAAAACTCTACATTCATCTCTTTCTTTTTCTTTTCTTGACTCTATGTTAAACATAACATAAGCAAATGGCAACCCGTACATTTTTTTACTTTTTTACATATATATTTTTTGTACATTTTTGCTCTGCCATTGCTTAAACATATAATATATCATGCAGGTTTATAGATCACCCCTACACTTGAACTTTTACATACTCGATAATTATAATTTAACTAATGACCCGAATTGAGTTGGATCAAAATAACATGGAAATTATTTGACAAACATATGGGGGTATTCACTTAACTTTTCTTCCCCATTCTTTCATAAAATTAATACTACTATGAATCTCAATCGTCCTAAAACTGTATTTACAAGGATAAGGACTTAGCAACCGTGTACTCAATAATTAACTTGGGTTAAAACAATAATGTACTAAAGGTGAGTACATACAAGGTAGGCTAAGGCGATTTGGGTGTAACAATTGGTTTAAGGGTTAACAATGCTCTTCATTAATAGTCCGGCTTAACCAGAAAATTACGAGAACCGTGAAGAAGGAGAGGCTCGAAGGGTTATACCAGAGGTATCTGGCACTAATGAGTGCATGAAAAGGGTGTGGGATAGTTACATGATCGATGTGACCATCATAACAATTACGAGTGCCTCTTATCTAGCAAATCCTAATACTAACTATGCGGTCTCGAGATGCACCACAAAAACAAGTTCTAGAATTTAATACACTACCGGTACACTCATAGAATTTAATACCGATACCAATGCTCCAGAAAAGGCGACAAAGACCATACGTACACATCCGCCGAACCTTAACTCGAACAAGCTAAAAGTATAAACTATCTTGGGTCTCAAAAATGGATACTCGAATTCCTAAAGATCTAAAGGTGAACCTCATATTTTTGGGATGGAATTCTGAGGGTTTTTGTGCTAGTCATATATATTTCTATCCATGAGATGCTATTAGTACTCGGTTTTCGTCGGTATGTGTTATAATTTTTTTTTATTTGGGTCAAAATTACCTTTTACGCTATGCTTTGATATATTACCCATCATTTTAAGGACAAAGCAAATGGCAATTAAAGGAATACTTTCTAAGGCTTATTCCCCCTACACTTAAGTTGAACATTGTCCTCAATATTCTATTGAAGTACCCGTAAAAACAAATAAAGGGAAAAAAAATTAGTACTCCCCTGGTTTGCTCAATAATTGAGAAGAAACATGCGATAACTGGTTAAATCGTCCTCCAAGAATCATCATATGAAACTTCCTAAGAACTTCCGAGCTTCTTCTCATCAAATATAACCTGTAATTAAAGACAAAAACAACTATAGCAAGCATAAAATCAGTGGGATAGATATAAATACAATAAGAGTTTAAGGTTTGACTCTATGAAAGCAATAAAGATAGGATGAGAGTAATGATGTAATCATAAGTTTATGCAGGTTTATAAAAAATTACAGATTTTAAATGTTGTGCAAACTATTTTTCAAAAATACTTGAAAATTTTCAAATTTTCCTGTAGTTGGGCTCACGACGCCGCCAGGATAAATCCTGACGCCATCTCCAGCCTCTGAGAAAAATTATTTTTCGTTTTCTTTGAAAAACTTCCTGCACGCGATTATATGAGTTATTTCCTGTATGAATTACTGCATGAAACATGGGATTAGTCAATACAATCATATGACTCGAAACTGACGCGAATTAATCTAAACAATTTATTTATCATGTTTGAATTGGTTCTTAAAAACCAGATATTTCCTCTACACTTATTTTGTTGCAAAATACCTTTGTTTGAAATTAAGACGAGGTTAAAGATAAAACAAAGCATGATTACAAAATGATGAATTCAAACATAAAAAGAACAAATGAGAACAATTAAAACACAAGACACTCCTAATATTCGATAAAAATAAACATTGGGTTGCCTCCCAAGAAGCGCTTTTCTTTATTTATGAGTCTTGTAGCTAGACTCGAAGTCACACGTCATTATGAGACTTCTCCTACGTCAGCAATTCCAGTCACATACTCGGGTCCAAGCTTAATGGTGTCTCTATAAAATCCATCTTCTAAGTCGGATGGCTTCCTACACCCTCTATCATAGTCATCTTCACTGAGTATTATCCTAGATGATAATAAGTCATGACATTCGCTAGACAATTCGCTCCTCTCCGGGTCCTAATATGGTGTTTTAAAGGTAATCTCCTTAATTTCATTTGTGAAAGTCATTAACCTGTGTTTCCTATTTATAGCTAGGCATGCGATTTCAACAAAGGGCCGCCCAAATACTACATGGGACAGACTAGGGTCAATATTAGTCTCAATATTTTCCAGAATGGTAAAATCTATAACGTAACTCATATTTCCTACAAATACGTGCATATCCCTTCCTAATCCTACGAAATTTCTTCCCTTATACTCGTATCCATTCTTTCTAATAGAGTTATAATATGCCAAGGACATGATGTTCACGGGTAGGTCAACATCAATGTATGCGTTGGTCGTGAATTTATGTCCTATCATGCAGGGTATTTTAAGGTTTCTTGGGTCACCCTTTTTGATCCTAAAGTCATAATTCAGTGAGCATTTAGGCATCTCCTTAATCAATGATTCATAAATCGATTCCTCACATGTATCAACTAAATCTAGAGGCTCTTCGACATCTAACCATTCAATTTTCCTTTCCTCGTCATTTCTTCTAGGATCTATTTTATCAATAGCAGTTGGGTCTTTCAGCTCCGGTTATGGTGTATCCCTTTGTTCTTCCTTACTTTCAACGGCGTTAGTGTTTTTGGGGTTGCCTTCTCCTTTTCTTTCATCCTCTTCTGGCTTGTCGTCATGGGGGTTACTTTGATGGATTGCGATGGTGTTGATCAAACCGTAGATTCGGGTTGAGCATTAGGGGTCTTCTGTTGGGTAAGAACGAGCAGACAAAACTTGAGAGGTACAGTTAACATTGAGTTTCAGGCTCTTAACCGTGTCGCTAAGGAGTGCTCTAGCCATTCGATCGGTGATGACCTTTAATACTGTGTCGATTTTGTTGGTCATCTCGCTTTGTTGTTGTTTGAAATGGGCTTTAAACTTGGACAATCTAGCGTCTTGAGATGCCATGAAGTTAGACACCAATCCTTTGAGATTTGATTAATTGTTAAAACTTTGAGGATTGCTGTTGAAGGAACGGTTCGGGATCGAATCATTGGGTTGGAACCGGTTAGGTGGTTTTGAAAAATTATTTTGGGAATTTTAGGGTTTTCTCCACCTAAGGTTTGGGTGACTTTTCCATGATGGATTGTAGGTGTCACCAAGATAGTTTGGCTCGGGTTTAAAAGTGTACCACTTACCTCCCTCTTCATTGGTACGCGAGGCTGCATATTCAACCAAAGCTTGCTCGGGATCTTTCATGCAGTACTGAGTGTCGTGGGGACCACTACACATATCACATGAAGAAGTGATCTTGTTCACTTGAGTAGGTTGCATAGGAGCAATGTGAGCTTCCATCAAGCGTTGTACTTTATTTTCGAGCTTGATGAGGCGACGGTCAGATGTACTCGGGACATCTTGAGGCAAAGAGACTGCCTTGACCGGCTTAGTAAAACCCTTTGGGTCGTTCCAACTTTTGTTGTCATAGAAGGCAATGTCCTCTATTAATGCCCAGGATTCTTTGGCATTTCTGTCACGAAGCTTTCCACCGGCTGATTGGTCAATGGTTCGTCTTGTGGCGGGATTAACATGGTCATAAAAGATTTGGACTTAGAGACAAAGGTCGATGCCATGATGAAAGACTTTTTGGAGTAAGTCCTTAAAACAAGTCCATGCTTCTGAGAAAGATTCTCCTTGATGTTGTTGGAAAATTAGGATATCGTTGCGAAGTTTTACAGTCCTTCCCAGTGGAAAGAATTGAACAAGGAAACGAGTAGTAAGATCCTCCCATATGGAGATGGATCCTGTAGGAAGACGTTCAAGCCAATTGCTAGCTTGATCGCGAAGAAAAAATTAAAATAAACGCAGGCACGTTCTTTCCCTATTTGCACCGTCAAGGTCAAGTGAGTCCACAAGTTTTAAGAAATCCTTGAGGTGTTGGTTTGGATCCTCGGATCGAAGTCCGTGGAATGAGCATTAGTTTTGCACCAACTGGATGGTGTCGGATTGAAGAGGTACCACATTGTTCCCTTCGGGGAGTTTACTGGTGTTCCTATAGCCCTCGTGGCTAGGTCTGGAGTAATCTCCAAGAGTACGGATAGGATTCGCGTCTCCTATGGTGGTTGACGAGAATGATTTATGAAACAAATAACACAAAGAAAAGATAGACTACGAGAAATCTAATATACTAAAATAAAATATCACTTGAAGGATTCGAGCGAGTAGAACTAAGCTAAACTAAGTTTGAAACCTAACTATTCCCCGGCAGCGATGCCAAAAACTTGATGCGGTTGTCGTAAAGACTTTTACAAGAAGTTTTACAACTCCCTAGGCAGAGTACCTAATCGTTGTAGTGTAGTATAGGCAAGACTCGGGGGGTTGTTATTGTTCTCTAGGGGAATAGGTTGGGAAGGCTCGAACATGGCTTAGCTGAGATCTACGAGATTGAAAGGAGATTCTTTTTGTATTTTTATATTTTATAGAAAGCAGGTAAAAATCATAGGTTTGAGAGGTTGGTTGATTAACTAATTAATTAAACTAAATAGAATTTATACTACTAGTGATAACTTTATGATAAGATCGTGTATTTACTTAATCATGCATTACTCATTAGATTGCTTCTTCTAACCCTGTTGCCTTGTCACACTCGTGATGATTTACGTAAGTATTTCCTAAGTCATGAACGAATTACACAAACCCGCCGTCTATTTAATATTCCGTTAAGGAAACGCACAAGTAAGGTAGTATAAAGATTATTACAAGGCCCCTAAGAGTATATTAAATGCAATTGAAATATCTTAAGAGGGATCAACCATATTAGGGGTAAGGTAGTATGAAGACTGTTACCGATGGTATCCTTTTTACACTTACGTTTCCCTAGACGTCTATGCCAATTTAATATCTTATGGCTAGTTTTCTAAAGCCTAACATGTACATCCATCACAAGAAGCAACAGTAAAAGGATCTACAATCCAACTTTCATGCAATCATAAGTAAATACAAGGGATGGTTTAGCCTAACATGTTATAGACAAAGAAAGAACATAAATCAATCAAACAACACATATACATATTGAATGATTAAAGATAAATAATCTTACTTGATTAAAACATGGATTAAGGTCAGATACAATAGGGTTTGGAGGCCCTAAAGACGGCCTTAAAGCTGATAAAATACTTAGGGTTCGGTTCCTAAAAGTTATACAAAGTTACACACTTAAAACCCTAAATTCGGTTTTGTATATATAGAGAAATCGTCGTGACGACGTCAAGTTGTAGTCACGACGCCGTCACAAGATAGACTCTTCTAGGTTTGATTTAAGTCGGTTACGTCCTGATGCCATCGTCAATTTCCTAACGCCGTCGCTAGAAAGATTGCGACAGCGTCGCTTTATGCCTGCGATGCCGTCTCCACGCGCTGTATGCACAATTCTTCAACAGATTTGGTGTATGTCCGTAGTCTTGTCTATTTCTTATCCAAATGAGCCCAAGTCACGTGTATTTCCTCCAAATGTCATCGAAGTGCTAAAAACCTGAAAACAAACGATTAAGCACATAATCTAGGCATATTTGCATGATTTAAAGGGTTAAATGACCCTAAAATAGTGTATAAAATGACACCTCATCAAATACCCCTACACTTGGGATTTGTTTATCCTCAAGCAAATTAGCTTTTATACCTAGACAATAGCAATATTGGGGTTATTTAACCTGCTCTTTAAAAGTATTTTACAACACAACCTTCTAGACCTCGTAATTAAAAGCACGATTTGATCTTGAACTATGAAGTGAGAAAATCTGTCAATAGCAACGAGGTGGTCTTGAACCATTTGACAAAAAATGTAATGTACTCACTAAAGTGGTTGACTCTTTGAAATGCATTGCTTTATAATAATGATGAATCATTGGACATTCCAAATTCAAGGAATTAGTTAGTATTGCTTTAATCGACTTGTTATAGCCGTCAAAAAAGTTTCCAAAATAAGGAAGGTCTTGGATTTTATAAAAGTGATAAAACTACTTCCGCAAGTCCAAACAAACTACATTGTTTGTTAAACAAGTGTAATTAAAATAATTTCATCAAATAACTTTGTTAAACCTATAGCTTCTCAAACTCATTTTGCAAACACTCGAGGTCCTCAAACACCCATTAGAAAAGTGGAAACAACACACCAAGGACATCACTGGGACTCTCACAATGGACTTGGATACACACGACTATGAGTTCACCCTAAACCTCTCTTAACTCCTACCAAATATGAGACTTCAAACTCATATAATCAAGGACCATATTTTCAAACAATTAATTCTTCCAAAAGAAGAAGTTTTCACAAAAAACCAAAGGTCTTCGCATCATCAACCTAACACCCTCCAAAGGAGAGAAAACTCCTACCCAAATCAAAGGCTAAAACACCTTGAAGCGTTGGACCAAACTTTCAAAACTCCTATGATTTTCAATACAATCATTGGTCTTTATTCTTAAGGTATGGCCTACATAAACTATGTGTATTACTATAAGACCCAAGAATGGTAAACTTGGGTACAATACATGCTAACCACAATGGACCCATCAAAACATAGGTACCAATACCGTGAATTCATATTTGCATGTAGGTCATGTCTTAAATGCGATTTACTTTTGAGATTGATTGTGGATTGTGGTAGTTGCACTAAGCACATGACTAGGAATAGAAGATTGTTTACTTTGTACAAATTGTATGATGGTGGACATGTCATATGTAACACCCCCAAAAATCACTTACAACGCAGCGGAATACCAAATGGGGTGTTACTTCGTTAATACCAGCAATAGATACAAGAGAACGACTCTTAGGTGTCGTGTGAATAAAAGCATTTGTTGTTTAATAAAAATCTGAATTTAATAATACATTTGTCCTAATTGACATCACAAATGAAAAGCTTGAATGTAAGACTCATTGAACATAAATAGTCCTAGCAATCTAATTCACCTTGAGAAAAACATGCTTTAAAGTGTGAACAGTAAAGTTGGTGAGTCATTGATTAGTTTAAATATAATATATAATCCCTTGTATATCACAGTACTATGTAATATCCCAAGATTTATAAAGAATGCATAACACATTTTATGTCATCAAAAGTACCAATCTTATCCCAAAGATTTATAAAGAATGCATAATACACATTTATGAACAAAATTGAGTCACTATATAAATTCCGGGACATTTCCCGCACCTATATACATTCAGGTGCCGCACTATACAAATTTCGTGGCCATTGTTGGGGAGCCCGAAAGGTACCAACGATATAATCGACATGTCTTAAGTTCGTTCCAGTGATTGCTAGTACTCCCGAACGGGGGTTGTCAATCGCCAATAGATCTATAATGTTCGTTTACCAAGTGATCGCTAATCACCCGAACAGGGATCCACACCCGAATAGATCTATTTCATAACATTCGCGCTCACCCTTAAGTGATTTACTGTCATGACGCTGTGACGTAGACTTGTATGTACCCTAATTCTGTGGCAGTGATACAAAAAATGCGTATATATATATACTCCCGTTACCGGTGTCCCTCCAAGAACACTCGAGCGTAATGTAATCTGGCGAATATACTCCCGTTACGGTGTCCCCTCTAAGAACCCAATCCGGGCAGTATTGTAAAATATGTACTCCCGGTACCGGGTGTCCCCTCCAGAACACCCGGGCAGTATTTTTTATGTGTTATCAGTTCAATCAGTCCTAAGCTATTCGAAATTATTTCAAATGTCAAGAAGTATGCATTTGTGACCAAAAATGAAGTCAAATAATGTATCCCATTGCGAACTATGCAAATAAAGTATGTAATCCAATTTCGTAAACAATCTGTCAAATGAATTCATTTTGTAAACAAAGATGTCTCACCCAAATATATATGTAAAACAGTAAAACATGGGGAAAAAACCCCCCTTATTATTAAAACTCACAATAATCCACCTTAAAACAATCACTTTGTTATAAGATAACCAAATATAAGATTTGTAGACAAGCATGTATCCCCTCGAGGGGTTAAAAACATTCAAATATGATAAAGCGATGTGCTATGAACTCACCTTGTTAATGACCACGATCATATAATCCAATTAAATCACACTGAATTCTGCATCGATCTCGGACCAAGACCTATTAAATGATGGTCGTCTCGATTAGAATTACACGTACTAAATACGGTCAACGATGCGTACATCGTTACACGCGAAATAATTTAATATTTGTTTAGTATGCAGTCTATATATAATTGTGATGAGGAATTCAATTGCAGCGTCTTTTCTTTAAACCTTATCCCTTAGTATATTTTATGTTATTTTTACTATTTTCCGTCCTAATCCCTAACTCTCATCTTCAATTTTAAAGAAAGTTACTACTTTTTAGACCTTTCGTTTTTAGATTCCGAATAATGATCTTAAAACTATTTAATTGAAATATTATATTTAACCGATCTTTAGTTTTGAACGCTTATATCTCAAATTTTAAAGCAGACAATCATCGCGGTAAAGTAAAAAACATCATTCACGAAACAACTTTCGAGGTTCGCCGGGAAGGATGAAACGGCATCGAAAGTTGCTCAAATCGTTTAATCAATTGATTTGTTCAGATTTAATATATTAAAAAATAACTTATTTTCTATTAAAGGGTCATATTTCGATTCGTTCCAGTTTTCTTGTTATGAGAGTTAAAGTCGATTCCTGTTTTTATGTCTAAAAGTCCGGAAAAATATAATTTGTTTTTTTTTTATGTAAACAAAGTTCTAAATTATCAAAGTCTCGGATTCGAAATCCCACTTCTATTTTTTGTTTTAACATTATAACGTTATTATAAAGGCACTAAAGTCCATTTTTAGTCCAATTCTCGTCCTAATAGCATATCTAATACTGGCTTATACATTAATATAAGTCACCGTTTTATATTATAGTATATTTTAACTAGGACCGCAGCAAATTATAATACTTCATCACATTATATATAAATCGATTAAGAAAAATTTAATATTTTAGCGTTAACTAAACTCATTTATTGTTGGTGTCAACACACACTTTGACGCACCCCTGGCTGACTGGACCAGCCAAAACGCACCCTTGTGCGTGGCTGTTAAGCCAAACGCACCCTTGTGCTATTTTGACAGCCAAACGCACCCTTGTGCGTTTCTGTCTAAACCAAACACACCCTTTTGTGTTATAACCCAAACCACCCCTTTTTCCTCGGCTGTTTGGCAGCCTACCAAACGCACCCTTGTGGTTGTTAACCCTTAACCCGACCCGACAACCCTTGCCCCGGCTGTCGAGCTAAATACAACCAAAAACGGCTGCCAAACCGACCCAAACCACGCCCTTTGGTGGGGCTTATTACTTATGTCACAGCCAAACGCCCTTTGTGGTGTTATAACAAAAACCAACGCACCCTTGTTGGCTGCTAAACCCATCCCGACGCAAACCAAACGCACCCTCGAGGTGACTGACCCCAAACCCACGCCCCTTTTTCGGGTGGGCTGTCACCGAGACAAACACCCTTGGGGTTGTGACTACACCAAACGCACCCTATTGTCGTGTAGACACCCAACCCGACACCCCCTGCTGTCCCCGCTGTCAAACCCAACCCGACCCGACTGTCCCACAGCCTGACCCGACCCAAAACGCACCCTCTTCGGCTTATTTTACAAACCAAACCGCACCCTTTTTGCTATAACCTATAAAACAAACACCCCTTCGTTTCTACAACAAAACCAAACGACCCTTCGTTTTTATAAACAAAACCAAACGCACCTTCCTCGGGTGGTGGTTGTGATATGATGATGGTGGCGTCGGTGGCAGTGGGGTGGTGAAAATGGCGCGTGGGAGAGAGTGGTGTAGGGGAGACGAGTTGATAGGTGAGTGGGGGTGTTTCTTTTTGGTCTTCGCGGAAAACCCCGCCGGAAAAGTTTTCCGGCGGTGGTGGTGGTCGCCGGCTGCCGACTGGGGGGATAGAGAGGAGAGGTTAGTGATGAGTGTGTGTATATAAAGATGGAAAAATGAATGAAATGAAAGAGATATTATATATATATATATATATCAATTTAAAATGACAAGTTATAATAGTTGGGGGGTTAAAAGTGTAACATTTTTATTATACTTTTTGATAAAAGTGGTTCGGGACTCATTTGAGCGACTTAACGGATGATTCAAATCTCGAAACTTGCGCCATTGTTTTTAAAATTATTTTTCTGATAAAAATGAGTATTTATATATTTCATAAATATTTTATAACATTTAATAAAAATATCTGTTATTCATTTTATGAACTGGTTTCGCTTCGTCCGAAATACAAATGGATTTCAACCCGAGTATTCGCGTTATTCACAACGCTTTTAATTAAAAATTAATGACTAATTTATTTAATATTTTTATTAAATAAATACTGATAATTAAAAACAAATTTAATTGTTTTTTTTTTGTGTGTCCGCGTTGTATATTGTTCGAATAATGTTTGCGGTGCTGTTTTAGCCCTTTTCGGCTCGTTTTCAGGTCTCAGGCAAAACTAAAAAGTTGTCAGGAATGTCATTCCACATCAAATTGCTTTAGAGTCCGAGTCGTGAAAACGTGATTTAGATGATCGTTCTTATAAGTCAAGCCAGACCCTAAAAGTCAAAGATTGACATCGTCATTCTAAATTCGAAAATTCTCGGATGTTACAGAACTTGTCATCGCAATATAAACACAATCATAATGTTAACTTCTATCTATGACACAATCATCATCCAAACAATATAAGCAACAATCAACACACATATAGATCTAATGCAAATATAATCGTAAGGCGATAAGGTAAATAAAGATGTAAAGCAAAAAGTAAAAGAAAGTGCAAACCGAACGCGATGATTTATAGTGGTT